>CAJVPT010001295.1:0-22168 GCA_910592055.1 Acaulospora colombiana
TTGTTTTAATGAAAGTGTAAAAACTTTATTAGCAAAGAAGTATAAAACTTCTTGCAAACATCTTTTTTGTGTGTGGTCAGAGAATTAGCAGAAAGAAAAGTTTTAAGGCAAGTTATAAAAAATATTTGCTTCTAATTATCTATACTATATTAAAATTATTAAATTTTAAAAAACTCATAAATTTAAACTCTAACTCCTGTTATATATAATTTAAAAATATTATTATTGTATTATAAATTTTTTTTTATCACAAATAAATAATATATATTAGTTTTTATTAGAAAATTAATTTATAAACAATCACATAAATAGTCTTTATAAGATTATATTATTTATATTAATTAACTAATACCTATTGCAATTATCTTATTATGATAGACTTACAGTCCAAAACTAAATATGTCAGAATAAGGTTAAATAGCAATTACTCATTCAAAAATGATGCTAATATTGCTGGAAATAAATTGTATAACTTATAGAATTTGAAAATATGTTTGATATAGTTAAAACAGTATTAAGAAAATTATAAGATTGGTTGAATAATTAATTATTAGATAAAGAACTAGTAACTTTTATAGATTTTTACCTTTGTTTTATTGCTATAAATTTGATCAAGAATCTGATTAAAGATACTTAAAGAGATATTTAAAAAGGTTCTGATATCCTGATATGATAAATAAATAAAGAGTATTTGTTTGTATAGAATAAGTTTATTTTTTATTTTGTTTTTGTAAAAATTTTTTGAGGAGATTATTGAGTTTAAAAAGTTTTTTACCAAGTAATTTTAGGTTTTTTATACACTTAAAAATATTTTTTTGATTTTTAAACATATAATTGAACTGGGAATATTTAGGTAATGGATAGAGAAAAGAATATTTATTATAAAATTTATCTCTTGTGGAAAGATTGTTAAAAAGAAGTTTGGTTCTAAATATAGCAAGTAATTTGATGAGATTTTGTCAATATGTTAATATTTTTGTTTGCTTTTTTAAGTAATAAAAAATCCTGAATATTAATAGATCTGAAAAGACAATTTTGACTTGTGATAATAGTAATAAGATTAATTGATATATTGATAAACTTGATCCAATAGATATAGCTGATTCCTATTTATTATTAATAAGTGGCAATATATTATAGTTATTTATCAAGAGCATAGATAACTTTTTAATAGTTCAATCTAATATTAAAATATTTACTTATAAGTGTTTTTTAAAAGTAATTGAAATACTTTTTAATTTAGCAAGATTTTAACATTAATTACTAAAATAGTTATAGAATAGCTTAATGTTTTTATTGAAGTAAAATGGTATATAAAATTGAGCAGATGTCTGAAGTTGTATTTAATATTTGAATATATTGGAATTGATTGTAATAGAATTGTTAAAATAGTCTAGGTTTTATTTTGAGCTTATAAGATATTAGGATAGAGGATTAAGTTATTATTTTTCTTTAATTCAATAGTATTAAAGTATTGATAAAGTGAAAATTTTTTTTGGATTTTGATATTGAATATGTAAAAGGAGATAATATATTTATAATTGAAATATTAGAAAAAAATTGCAAAGTAAATATATATTTAGGTTTATTAATATTATTTAGAAAATAGGAAAAGTTATTTCATGTAATGAGTCAAGTTGACTTAATATTGGAAATAGATTTTGAAATTATATATGGTTATAAGAAATATGAGTAGGAGAGAAGTTGATTAAATAACTTTTGCGAGTAAAGTGTCTTTCTTTTATTATCTCAATGTTTTTAATATTTTTGTGCCTTTTAATAAATTCAAGATTATTAATACAAAGGAATGCCTGGAATAAAGGGTGAGAGCTTGTATATAAAAAGGTGTCTTCAATTAAATTTAATATATTGAGTTTGAAGTTATTAAACTAGAATAGAGTTTTGCCTGATAAATTTTATCAATTTTAGTATTAAATTCTGATCATATATTTTTTAAGAGACTTGCATTGAAAAATTTGACTGATAAATTTGATATTGAATTTGAATAGTATGATAGTAATAGATTTATTAATTAATAAATAAAGGTTCATTGACAAATGTGAATTCTTGTATTAAAAAAAATAATTTGTGAAGCAGATGGGATCTTATATAAAAGAGCTATAAAGGTTGCTTCTATAATCTATGAATTGTTTTTTTAGAAATATTCAGGTTGATAAATTGAATAAACCCAGATCACTGTACATATATGAATTGATAGAATTTTATTTTTTATATGCAAAAGGGTCTTGCTATTATTAGATATTAATATTAGTATTTTTGATCCTTTCAGGCTTTAAGAGATATGATGTTAGGATCAACTTGTGAGAATAGTACTTTATTTGAAATTGTTCTTTCTATTTTCAATTTGTACTTAATAGGATGATTGAATAAAGCTTTAATTCTTTATGTATCACTAGTATTGATTACTACTATCTGAAGGGTATACTTTATTTGAGTATAAATAATATATTTAAATATTTGAGTTGTTCAATTTCATTGTTCAATTATGTATTTGATATAGTTTTTAATTTTTTCTTTATATTTCATCTTTGTAGTAGATGATGAGGATTTGCCTGATAAATATATTCCTAAATATTTGATAGTTTGATATAAGGGTTTAGAAGATATTGATATATTTTTTACTATAAACTTCTTTTTTTGTTTATCACTTTTTAAAAAATAATTGGTTATAAGGTCTGTCTTGTTTTTGTTGTATGTTATATAATTTATCTTTAGAAATAATATAAAAATATCAGTTATATCTTATAATATTAATGACTTATAGGACCTGTGGATCTATAGTACAGTGGTAGTGCTCCTAGGTCTCAATCATAAGGTCCAAAGTTCAATACCACCTAAGGGCCATGTGAAAAAATACCACACACAATGAAATGCTTCCATTGGATGACAGGTTAATACTTGTCATTGAGCGCAATCCTGGCTATCTTACTGATACCCGAAATGGAAAGATCCGCTGTAACATGGTGTCACCTATAGCTAATCTTTATCAGATCAGACCAGTTTATAAACCCATCGAAACTATCAATAACATCCTCAAGGAAACTCACATCATCTATAAGATATATAAGGAACATGCAAACAGCACCTAGGCATGTTAGTCCCTATAAAGGACAACATGTCACAAGGGTTCGAAAGTCCAAGCCCCACCGCCATTGGTGGTAGATACCCTTGGACCAGGTAATAATTGGTTTTCTTGTAATCATATATAGTAGATGCATAAGAAAAATGTCTATGCTATTGTTTGTATAGAACAAAGTAACATGTATTTGTATAAAACCTCAATAAAATGGGCCATGTTGCATGTTTATAAAAAAAAAAATAATAATAATAATAATTAATGACTTATACATAAAGTTACTATATAAAAAAAAAACTCTTTTTGCTGATCCTTTGACTACATACAAAAAAGATGTTTGCAAAAAGTTTTTACACTTCTTTACTAATAAAGTCTTAATACTTTCCTTAAAACAATTTGAAGTATGCCTTCAAAAGTCATCTCTATCCTTTTTCTTTTGTTTATAAATCTTTTTACTTAAAAACCTGACTTCTAGTGACTAAGAAAAGTCAAGTAATACCTTTGATACCAATGACAAGAAAGTTCCCAAAGGAAGAAAAACTAATTGTAAAGTATCACAAGTAAAGATAGATCCCTAAAGGAGGAGGCAGGGACATAAGTCAAATGTCCCTCACTAAGAAAAATTAAAAATTTTAAATAAGCAACTATTAAAAAACTATCCACAATTGTTCTCCATTATCTAAATCATTAATTTATAGCATTTCCAGACTTTTGTTCCTATTAAAGTAAAAAGCTATGAATTTTGTCCCTCAAAAAGAGACATAAGTAATCTGTGAAATTTTATATGCTAAATACTTTAAGGACCTATTATTAATCATAAGGTCTATCTAATCTTTAAAATGAGATATTTATAGAGGTTTTCTGTAATAAAAAGGCTTATTTTCTCCCTTTTTAACAATTTTGGCTCTCTTAAAGCTTCCACTTTCACAGTTTTTTGAGAAATTTTGTCCATCTCAGTTTAATCCTGAATTTTGAGTAATACAAATTCTCATCAAAGATAATTGGTTAACATGAAATATGTTAGTTTTTGAAATGTAAGCAAGCTCCTATTGGTCATATTCACATGCTCTGATAACGTCATTAATGAGTAGAAAAAAAGTTCTATAAATGTTTGTCCTCAAAAAGCTCAACCCCTTAATAAAAACTTCTATGACACTAAAAGACTAAATAATGGATAATGTAAATTGCAAACTCCCATCTTTTACCTAAGTTTCTCAAGTGGTGACAAAGCTTTAATGAAAAAAAACTGAGGTCTAAATGCTTTCCTTGAGATATCTCAATTCAGTGCTCACTTAAATAAAAGATCAGTTGAATTGACTCTTCTGATGCTGCAAGTAATGAAAAAGAATATTTCTTCCAAGATTCAAGTGAAGTAAGAAGACTATCCCCATTAGGCAAATCTCTTTTGAGAAAATGTTGTTTTTATTTTTGGTGAACATTGAATTGTTCTCTTTTTCCAATTATTTTTTCCTTTTCCCAATCATTTTTTTCCTTCTCCTTTTTTAACTTAGCAATTTATTAGTTTTTGGGTAATTAACAATAACAAACTGTTGACAATAATCCTAATAGATAAATGTTATTACCAATCTATTAGGGAAGTATAATATTGTTTCCAAAATTTGACTTAGAGTACTTTTGTATAAAGACAAGTTAGTTACTTTGTAAAAGTCTATAAAATATTATAGATTTAATTCAATTATTCAATAAAGACAAGTCATTATAGTATAATTGCAGATTAAAAGAAAATTAATGACTTATACATAAATATAGTTACATCATCAATATAATAAAACTTTTTCTGCTGATTCCTAGTTTCCTTAAAATTTCCTTTTTTGATAATATTTTTGGAAATCAAGAAGCCAGCCTCTAATATCTAAGAAACATATAGTCTAAAAACAATAATAGCTTGCCATCAAGCTTCAAAAATACTTTTTTTTTTTTAAAAATGCTGGCTTTCCATACTTTATTGAAACTCATAGATAAAAGAAATTGAGTAACTCAAACATCATATATCTGAATTTTCTTGTCTAATAAAGTAAAAACAATAAATGATCTCCTTTAAGTGTCACTTTATCTTGTGATTAGGCCATCTCTTTAAAGATCAAAGGATTTGTGTATAGTCCCACTATTGCTGAAATAAATTTTAAATATATATAAGAA
This sequence comes from Acaulospora colombiana, assembly GCA_910592055.1. Lineage (NCBI taxonomy): Eukaryota > Fungi > Glomeromycota > Glomeromycetes > Diversisporales > Acaulosporaceae > Acaulospora > Acaulospora colombiana. Next base: position 5,258 of record CAJVPT010001295.1, read on the forward strand.
GAAATAAAAGAAAAGAAAAGTTGTGTTTCTAGTTATGTTCTGCTATTTAGAAAATTGATCGAAGTTTAAGATCTACTTGACAAAATTATGTTTGATATCCTATCAAACTTCTCAAGCTAACTATTCTTATAAATAAGGATGTAAGACTGTACAAGTTTAAACAAGGGTGAAGATTTTATATTACAAAAAAGGTATTAGATAATTGAGAGAAATGGTTTGGTTATATTTGGCTATTGTCTACCAGTTCTGGTCTTATTTTTTTTATATTCTATTTAGTATAGAATCTTCTATAGATATTCTTCTAAATAATGACAAGTCAAGAGTTTTGTGGAGGCTCTAGAATATAAGGGAGATAAAAGAAAAGGGAGAAGTTTGAGACCTGTTGTTTACCAGTCTGTCCTTCTTTATTATTATGATAACTCCATCCTAAAAAGGAGAATCTTGATACTTTTGACATGTGTCCTAGTAAACTTGATAAATGTAATACTGTTTTCTCTAAAGTACTACTATCCATAGAGATTGAACTATTGTCTAAGTCCTGGTACATTCTTCAGATATCTCTGGTCCTGCAACTACAAGTTGGTATGGATAATTAGATATGAATGATCCTAAGATCTTCCAATAAGTTTACAACAAGAGATAGGCATAACACTTTTAAGATATTGTCCTTGTTCTGTATTTCCTTGAGTTTTGTCTTTATTTATTTTCCTAGTTGAGTGAGGAGGGGATATGTTTCTTCTCTTTTACTTCATCAATAATGTAGGAGGTAAAGTATTCATTATCTACCTGCACAAACTAACATGACTTATGGTAGACCTTAAGATCTTATGGAGCTAAGGAAATATATTCTAACACATAAGGTAATCAATAGAAGCTTGTTAACTTCTTTTTTCTGACATGTATAGTTGTGTCTAATTATGGTGCAAGAAACTTTGTGCTACTCAAAATTCAGGATCAAACTGAGGTAGGTAAAATTCTTTAGAAAAACCTTGAAATAAGCATTCTTATAGTCAAGCAAAGGGGGGCAAGAGATAAAAGTGAATCTCTTGTACCTGCAATAGACTATATGATGTCTTTCTACAATATGAGATGACTATACAGTATATCAGGTTTTTTTCCTTTCAAAACCTTCTTATCATTAGTAGAAAAAATAGCTGCTCAATCTTTTTTAATCATGAGAGGTTAAGATTTATGTGAAGTAAAATGTAAACAAAAAAGGAGAGAGAAAGTAAGATGACTTCTGAAGGTTAACTTCAGGTTGGTTTAAGGAGAGTATTAAGGCTTTATTAGTGAGAAAAGACAAAACCCTTCTTACAAAAGTCTTTTTTGTATGTGATCAGAGAATCAGTGGAAAGAGTTGATTGGCTTCAAAAATACTATATTTCTTTGTAATAACAATTATAGAATAATATTAAAAAAAAACTATCATAGCATAATTTTTCTTTACAGATAAAAGAAAATCTCAAGAAAACTGATTCACAGTAAGCTCCTAGAGGCCCAATCTCAACTCCACAAAGTTTTCAACCAGATTAATACAGATTAACACCTTTCTTGACACTAAAAGAAGTATTATAGGCAATAATTTCAACCAATAAATCAATCAAAGCTTAAAGCCTACAACACCTAGGAGAACATCCAAGTCTCAATTACTCAATAGTAAAGAGTGATATAAATAACACAACAATACTCTATATCTTGAATTATATAACACAAATATGTTATATTTGCTAGTTTGAATAGTAACCCATTTACATGTTTAATAAACAACTTGTTTATATGTTTTTGCTTCATATTCATATGTGATAGTAGCTATCAACGATACAATAGATTTAAAAATAATAATATAGCTTACAATCCATAGATCAACACCTTCTTTATGTATTTACATTTTATATTTATATGTAATAGTAACTATCAACAATACAATAGATCTAAAAATAGTAACACAGTTTACAATTAAAAGATCAATATCTTGCTTATATGTTTACACTTTTTACTTACACATAATCTATATCTTATTTATATAAACAAAAATAAATAAACAAACAAACAAACAAGTACTACTCAAATAAGCAAGGAACAACTATAATATAACTTAAAAAACTCTTGTACTATCCAAAATAATATTTAATAAAACATATCAATATCATATATAGCAATCTATTTTCCATATTATGTAATTAACATATCTATGAGAAAACACAAACTCTTATAGGTCACTAAGAAAAGAGAAGTACATATCATTGAAACTTTAGTCTAGCTAATAAACAAATATGATTAATAAAGAAAATTATAGACTTCATAAACCTTTTTAAATATTACTTTAACTTAAAAAACCATTACAAATCCAGTCCCAGGTTCAACTAGATACTCGATTATTGATAGTATCATTGCTAGAATTCTGAATATTGATCATACTATTTTTATCAAAGCCAATATTTTTAGACAATATATCCTTTACTTATGAATTATAGGACAAGAAAAAGAAGAAGATCTTCTAGCTCTCTTTTTAAAAGACAAATACCTGGATATGATAGAATAGGTAGAACAAACACAATACACCTTACAACTATTGCCAACAAATCAGTCATTGATCAGAAGTGATCTTCCTACTAACAATTTATCTAATAAGGCAATGGCTATGAAAGTTCAAATAATCATATCAATTGAAATCCCGATCATCACTAAAGTCAAAATTGGAGATAAAGAACTAGAAAACAAAATTAAAATAGAAGTCATCAATAAAAAAATTAGAAGTGATAATATAGCTGAATAGTAAACATATAAGACAAGTAATAGAAAAACATTCAGTATCAATCCATATTACATAAAAAAAATAGAGATTTCAAAATAGATGTATTTACCTCAAGACTTTTAGGGAAAACTAAAATAGAACAAATAGCATATCTCCAGAACATATTAAGCTTATCAAAAGACTATTACCCCTTTACAAAAGAATTTATTAATGACAATGCTTAGACAATATTTTGCTGTGAAAAGAAAGAAGATGTATTAAGATGTGTTGAAAAAATCAATAGAAAAGAAAAAAACAATTTTATCATCATATTCCTAGAAATGAACAAATGGTCAAGCTCTAGCCAACCATCAAATAAAAAGTATTCAAGAAAGCAAAAAAAGAAAAAGAAACATCATTAGTGATTTCCTTGATCGATATTGACTATAATTATTCATGTCAAGAAATCAAGACAGTCTTTAATCAATATGGATAAATAACAAATATCTATATTTACAACTACTCCTAGTTACAATGCAAAATCAAGGCACATATTATTTCTCACAAGCAATATACTGACCTTGAGAAAAAATGAATGATTTATATCAGAGCAGAAACAATTACAGCTATTTTTTCTCAAAATAAACCTAATAATAAAGAAATCAACAAAATTGTTAAACAATGCAAAACACAAGCATTGCAACTATATGGAGTATATAATACTACCACTGGGTTAATTGCAAGGGCAGTTTAAACATATCAAGGTCAGAGTATGCTATATTTCTAGAAATCTATATACACTCAAATGAAGAGGCTATTCTATAATTTGTTTTCCAATAGCACAAGATCTTAACAATATTTTAAAATGACACATTTGCATTCATGGGTACAAACTTACATAGAGTGCAAAAAAATACTTTAAACAAGAACAAAAGTGTTCTCAAGAAAGATGAGATTTTAATGAAGCTGAAGAATCTAATACTAAGTCTATACAGTTAAATAAATAACAAATTGATAGTATAAAAATATGTCAAATTGATATTAGAAGCAATATAAGGTCTAACTGATATATAACACTAGAGAATGAATCAGAAATTGAGATCAAGAAAAGGACATATCTTGATAGAAGGAAAAAAAGAGGCAATCTCCAAAGCAATAAGCTCACCACTAGCAAAATAGAGATCCTCAAATACTTTGTTACTAATAGTAACAGAAAACCTGTTAATTATTGCAATAGACAAAGAATGCATAACAGATCTGAAAACTCTTATCCTAAAAGTAAAAGTGATCAAGATCCAATTAATCAAATCTTGAACAATCTCAAGTAATTAAACAATAGAATAAATTTAATTGAGGAAAAGACAGGTAATCAAAATAGGATAAGAGGGAAGTTACAAAGCAACTACTCTTAAAAGTAGCATCAGTCCAATTAAGGTATACTGGAAGAGAATCTAATCTACAAGAGGAATCAAGCTTATTTGAAATAAAAGGTACAATCACTAAGACAATAGTAGATATTAATACAATTTTCTTTAATATAATACATACCATACTACTTGACAACTTTATTGACATAATCAAAAAAAACACTATTGAAAAAATAAATAAAGAACTGATATTTATAATAATTATATTATAGATAACTCCATATTAAACAATATTATTACAATTGGCATACATAATATTAAAGATATCTTTTTTTTTTTTTTTTTTTTTTTTAAACGGGCTCATGCCTAACTTTATTGAATCCCAAATTACAAGTTTACATTGTATAAAGTATGAATACATTGATGTATATTCGGGGAGGATAAAGATAACGATAAGCTAAAGTTATTCTAAAGCTACTTTGAGGCTTATTGTCCTTTCTTTTTACAAAGAAAACCAACATCCCTAGAGCGTGCTGGTGTCATAAATGAAAATTAAAAGAAATAAAAGAAAAAATTGACAGTCATGTGGAATATAATGGTTCTGTTTCTTGGCACATGCCTGTCTTGTTCTAATTCCTCATGAGAAGATCTGAGGAAAACTTCTACGAAGTCTTTATGGAGATAAGATAAAAACCAAAGAGGAGACTATACAGTTTTAAGGCTTATGGAGAGGGAGTAGTCAGAAAGGTACATGTGGTATATTGATATCCACATGATTGACTTGAGAGTCTCCCAGTATATCATTAATTAAATCCATTCCTATCTAAATATGGGTATACTTACCCATCTGTATATCTTATTTCAGATTTAATTTCTTATATAAAGAATAGCACCTAGCCTTGTGATCGACATACCCTGCTGGTGGCCATTGATACTAATAATTAATGAGGATCTTTTAGACATTCCGGCCAGCTCACATGTCACTGCTAACATTTTCGGACTCAAGTTTTGATTGGTGTAGTGGTATTAATCTTCCAGTCTTCCAGCTCAGAATTTTTTGAAGTTAGAATGAAAACTTCCTGGGTTACTTTGCGCATGAGCTTTACTACTGAGTATCCTAAGTGGTTTCCTACTTTCTCTAATTTAGACTTTTCGGGCAGTAGAGATTGAACCTACCTGACATACAATCAGGAATAGGCAGCTTTGATCTTTAAAAGGAAGCAATCTAGCATCTTGTGACCTTTATCATGGTTGGACAGACTCTTTTCTGTATCCAATGATGTGTCGGTGACATGTCCTGTATCCACCTGCACTAGACAAAATGACTTATGATGGATCCCAGGTTCTTATGGAGCTGAGAAAATGCATTCAGACACATGAGGTGGTCAATAGGAGCTTGTTTATCAATTTTGTTCAACATGTTTCACGTCGACCAATCAGAGTTGATGAGATCAATGCTACCTGAAATTTCAGGATCAAACTGGGATAGGCAAAATTCCCCAGAAAGCCGTGAAAAAGATAGCTCTGAGAGGCCATAACACCATTCAAAGGGTAGAAAAGTAAGTCCTTTGACTGGTTTTTAATCTTTATTATCTCCACCATAACTAAGAGGAGGAAGGTACTTCACTATTGGTCCTTTTCCCTTTAGGAACTTTCTTGCTATAGGTAGTAAAGGTAGAAGCTGAACTTTGCAAGCTACAGGAGTTTAATTTGTTCAAAGGAGATTGTAGACAAGAGGGAGGGGAGGTGAGAAAGTTCTGAGAAAACTCTTTGAAATGGTTTAAGGAAAGTAGTAAAACTTTATTAGCATAGAAGTATTAAAACTTCTTGCGAACATCTTTTTTGTATATGGTTAGAGGATCAGTGAAAAGAGTAATATTAAAGGTATCAATTATACCGTAAACCACTGCATACAATACCCCGGGTATTAATCAATTTACCTCATGATAAATTGATTAGTACTCAGGGGGTATTCTACTAGAAGGGGGGTAGTATAAATGGCAGAATATTTGATGTTTTATTATCATCTAATGTATCTCTCTAGCTTAATATACCCGGGTAGTAATCATTTATTGAGCAACAATTTTCTTGAATACTACCGGGTATTATTTAAGGGAGGGTATTACTTTAGGGGGGGTATTATATGCAGTGGTTTATGGTAATATCGATTAACAAAGACTATATAAATTTATATAAGAACTCAATATAGATATTCTGGGAATTTGTGAAACTAAGCTAACAAAAGAAACAACAGATTTTGCTTTTAATCTACAGCAAACACACAAGTTCTTCCATAGCTGTAATAATGAAAAGCACAGAGAGTCTGTAATGGGATTTCTTATTAATAAAAACATTATGAAAAAGCTAGAATCAATTGAAAAAATAGAAAGCTACATAATAGAAGTCAACTTTATATTAATAAAAGTAAACTCTATATCTATCAAGTATATCTACCATTTAAAAAAGCTGAAAATAAATGGCTACAATAGCTACTTCAAAATAAAATTTTAGATAAGCAAAGGAATCACTTTAAAGTTATAAGTATAGATGATTTTAATACAATCATCAACCTAATAGTGGATTGATCTCCATCTATTAACAAAACAATCTCAAGATGCAAAAAAGCTGAGATAGGTTTCTTAAACTTTCTAGAAAACTGGAACTATATAGATGCCCAAAACTCTTGAGAAGAAGAAGAGAATATTATTTTTACATAAGCTAACAACTTAGTATATAACAAAATTGACTATATCTAGATACCACTAGAAATTAATTTAAATAATATATATGAATTCAAAAATATTTCAGTAGAGACACTACTAAGTAGTGACTATACCCTTTTGTTAATAAGAATAATAACAAATAATCTGCTCAAAAACCAGACTCAAGAGCAATGTAGAGCAAAAGATAAAAGAATATCAAATCCAGTAAATTCCACTGTAGAACAATAGAAGAAGTTCAAACTCTGGATAGAATACAAGCTTTCAGAAATTGATATATAACCTTCTTGGCAAGAAACTAAAGACAGTTTTCAAGAACTTGTAAAGGCTTGACAAGAACTTGAAACTATAATTATTAAGAATGTATACAAGTGCCTCAAGAAGAAAAGAGTTTACTCTATTTTCAATAGAGAAAAAGAAGTTAAGATAGAACCAGTTATCTCAAAGAAAGATTTTGAAACCTACATGGAAGCTAACAAGATTTACTTCCTTTTAAAGAAAATTCAAGTTAACTGAGACTTAAAAACTATAAAGGATATAGAGAACATAGAAAAGGTTATTCAAAATCTATAAGGCATTTATGAATTTCTCAATAAAGAATTAATATCTTTCAAATCACAAAATGAAATTATAAAGTAATTAAGAAAGATCCTCAAAATAGAATATATTTTTAGAATGATATGCAAGAAAAAATAAAGTTTTTATATCAGAAACTGAATTAAGGAAGTTTTGGAAAACAGATGTGATAATCTCAAATCCAATTAGAAGTGAATGCTAAACTCAGTCTTAAACCATAAAAAATCTAGAATAATATTAGACTGGGTGCTAATTAGAAATCAAGAAAGAAGAGACTATATCACTACTGATTATCAAACCATTAGAAGCAAGGTTTAAGAATATTATAAACAGGTGTTCAAAAAAAGAAATGCTAACTTTAAAAGTCTAATCCCTCCTGAAAAAAAGAATATCAATCCAAGGAATGGATTGATCCAACATGAGACTTATTATTAACAGAAGAAATCAAAGTAGAAGAGCTTGAAGCTATTTTGCAATCTTTTATAATATCCTTTTCTCTTTTATCTATTATATATATAATCTTCTCTGTCTTATTTATTGTGCACATGAAGGATGGCAATAAGGGATAATCATTTAGTGTTGTTAAAGTCACGTGATATAGAAAAATCTTTTACATATTTTGCTTCTTGTTTTAGTAATTTCTTATTTTAATTTATGTTTTAATTCTGTTTTGATCAAATGCATATTGTTTATCCCTTCTTTATTTGATGTTGTTTACTTGATTTATGTTTTGATTCTGTTTTGATCAGACATGTATTGTTATCCTTTCTTTATCTAGTATTGTTTATTTGTTTAACCAGTATTTAATGTTGCATTATGAACCCCTACTATTTTGTTTATATCAATTATATCTGTGATGATATTATGATCAAGGATCTTGCCAAATTTATTGTTTTTGTTGTGCTGTTCGATATATTTTTGTCAAACTTGTTTTTAATAATAAGTCTTTACACATATATACAGTATGTTTATATTATTTTGATTAGGTGTTTTGATATTTGTAGGGTAGGGTATATATGTTATATTGTTTAGACCTTGGGAAGCTTTGATGTCCTTCTGGATCTTGAGATATTTGAGGTTTGCTTGATTTATTAAGCAAATCTATTTTCTTTAGAATTTTTTGTAGTGTCAAGAAAGGTGTCAACCTGTACTAGCCTGGCTGCAAGTACTATAAAGTTGATATTAACTTTTTTTTTTTGACTGAAAATCAGTTTATATTGATTTCTTTTTTTCTTCTTAAAAAAGAAGAAAAAGCCAAAGTTATTGTTATATGTATTGTATATATTTTCCAGCAATCTATTGATCTAGGGCTATATATGAAATATTGTTTTGTGCTAAGATAATTGTTATATGCTAATTTTGCAAGAATATATGACTTGATTATAGATATTTTTCTTTTCTTTGATGAATTGCCTAAAAAGAAAATTTCTAAGGATCTAATGAATTTGCAAAAAAAGTTTTTTTTTTTTAATACCATAATGATAAGTTTAGTTACTTTATAAAAATATAGATTTTATTTTAATTTTTTAGTAATAACAAACTATTTTTTTAACCCATAGTCAAGTTAGTATAACTTGTCTTTATTGTATATATAACTGATATTTACAAATTGTTTTGACTTTCATATACTAACTCACCCATTATCAAAAAACTATTTTTCTAGATGCAACTTAGGAAATGATATTTCACTCCTTTACTGACTTGTAAATATAGGTTTCTAAAGAGAGAGGCAGTGACAAAAGTCAAATATTTTTCACTGAAAAACATTAATTAATAACTATAAAAAAAACTACCTACAATTGTTCTTTATTATCTAAATTATTGATTTATTTCATTTTATGACCTTTGTTCTTATTTAAGTAAAAAGTTATGAATTTTGTCTCTCAAAAAAGGATATAAGTAATCTACAAAATTTTATATGCTAAATACTTTAAGGACCCATTATTACTGACTTGAATAAATCCTCTAGCCAATAAAATCATTATCTACAGATCATTATTATAAATCATTTTAAATTTCAACTGCAGTTAAAAACCAAACCATTTCTTTCCTTAACAAATTCAATTCTTGATAATTTCTATATACTTTATTTCCTCTTTTCTTTTAGAGACTTCTTATTCTGGATCTTCTGCAAGTGTAAGTTCTTCTTTCTATTCTTATGTGATTTGTATGATAGATCTATGCTTAGGTCTTTTGATTCATTTGTTCTTTTCAATAATATTCTGCTTCTTTTTCCACACTATTACTTTTTTGCAGCAACTATTTCATATGTCCTTCTTGAAATTTTTTCTCATTTTATAACAAAGTTTATTAATTATGTTCTGTGTAACTGTTGAAAGAATTTTGAGGTGTACTTTGAAGTAATTCTTCATGAAAGTAATTTTGTTCTCTTCTATATATTCACAAATAGTATTGAAAAGGTTTCTCTCAGATCAATGAATCTCATTTAATCATTTACTTGTTCAGTTATTGGTTGCAGGATAAACTTCTTTTTTGTCTTTGATTTCTTTACTAATATAGCGATTGATTTTTTCCTTTGCTTTTTTCCATATATCTTTTCTGATTTCTTTGATGGTTGAACATTTAAACAAGTGTCCTAATATTTCTTCTTAAAGTTTGCATATTGGACAAATTGTTATGGTATAAATATCTAGTTTTCTTTTTTTCAATATTTGCAATACTGAAAGTTTATTATAGATTAGTTTAGTCAAAAAGCTTTTGTTTTTATTATCTTTGAAAGAGGTATCAAAGGTATTGGATGGATTGAACTGTTTCCAGAAGATTAACCAGTCTATAATTTTGTTATTTTGAATCCATAGTTGAATCCTTTTTTATATTGTCTAATCTTTTCCTATATTTTTTCTGCTGAATGTTTTAACAAATTCTCTAATACCTATCTTTATCATGTGCTCTCTTCATATAGTTATTATAAGAACTGTCCCTAACTCTGGTAGTTGATGTCAGATTATTGGATTTTTATATTTAGTTTATTTGGCAAGTAGATCTACTTGATTATTGAACTTATTGATCACATGGGCTTTGACCTTTATAATTTTCAAGATGAGATTTTTTTTTTAACTAGATTTTTGATTTTACTTCATAATGGTTAATTGGCAGTCTTTGTCCATATTCTTGTTAATATCTCCATTTGTGAACTGATAGACTTCTATATCTTAACTGCAGTATTACAATCAGAGAATATTAAGGCTGTTGTGTTTCAAGGAGCTATATATATTGCAATTAGAATGACCATTATTTCTGCTCTGCTTGTTGATGACCATGTTGATGCTCCTGCTGAGAATTGCTTTGCAACTTTGTTGTCTTCTACTAGAACCCAGGCCAAACTCATTTCAAGCTCACTATTTTTTGTCTCTTTTTTATAAGATCTATCAGTATAGAAAGTAAACTGAATAGCTGTACACCTTCTATTATATTTCAAAACATCTATAAGTTTATCTATATGTTCTTCTGATTGGATAACTTGTTTTATTAGTATGGCTTTTCAGTTTTCAATCTGGATTTTTACTTCTGGTCTAGACATTAGTAGAGTTTTTGATTGTTACTTTATAGCTGTAAGCCAATCTGTAGAATTACCTGACTGGAGAACTTGTTTTCTTTTTCTCAAATTTTCATATTTGTTTAGCCGTGAAAAAAGATGAACTTGTAATATACATATTTTTTTTTACTTAGGATGATCTATCTGATTGAAGTAGAGTATAGTTACTAGTAGAGTTGTATGTTAACTAATATGAAGCAAACTAAATTTTGTTGTTCAAGAACAATGTCTTTCCCAATATATCCATTGGAAAGCTAAAGCAGATTGCTCTATATGTTTTTTTTCTATCTGGATATGCTAGGAAAGCTTCAGTTTAGATATTATAGTCTGTCCAGTCTAGTCTATTCAATAACTTTCTTATAAGGTCATAATTCTCTGTCACCTTTTCTCAGATCTTTTTGTATTAAGAGGAAATTGGATCTTTGCATTTGTGAAGAGAATCTGGATTGTTCTCCATTTCTTGAGTATCATCATAGTTAAATTGATAATTAATCTAAGAACATGATCTTGTACTTATAAAGTAATAAAATAGCTTATATTCTCTATCATTCTGCAGTATTAACTTAACAGATAAGATACCTCACTAATAATTAAAGATTTCCTTTTATCTCTAACTTTGAAAGGTAATTTGTAGATCTTTGGTCAGTGCCAATGTTGTAGCTGCCGAGTTTTCTTTGATTATCTTGTATGAGTCCACAGGATTATCTAAAATATTTTTAGGTTTCTAGCTTTTGATCTGGCTCTGTTTCAATCAGATTATAGTAATCAAACCAGAGTTCTCATTGTTATTGAGCTGCCAGAATAGTACTAATATATGACTTTCTAGTTGTATTTCACAGATGCTTTTGAAACTGTATATTTGTTTATTATTAATGCAACTATTCGATACTATTTCACAAATTAGTGCTTTGTTCTTGAAAACCTTTCTAAACATAGCTGTGAGTTTATCACATGTCTTCTTATTAAGGTGTATATGTTGCATTCTATATTCTATTCTGGAAATCAGCACTCTATTGATAATATAACAAATATATTTTTCTATCAACTTCTTCTTAGATATTGTTTGAACTATTATCTTGATTTTTGATTTTATTAGATCGATCATATCCTGACTTTTTTGTTTTGGTTTCAACCAGATATCAAGGAATCTGGTCTGGTTCTTTTTATTAATTTCATTAATTATAATATTCTTAGTCCTAGCTTGAACCCTTCCAGAATCTTGAGAATTTCAGTTGATGGTGAGGAGAATTGACTTTGTTGCATTAATTTGTGGGTCATTTGCTATGTAAAACTTTTTTGCTTCTTTCAAAATACTTTTCAAGTCTTTCTTGAATTTGAAAATCAATGTTGTATTATTCATATAAGCTATCACTGCCTGTCTTAAGGAGTGCTTGACCTTCTCCTCAGGTTTATAAAAGTTGGATGACCATTCTTCTTCCATAGTATAATTCAAATTAGTGTTATTTTGGATTTTACATAGCAACAGAGCATAAAAAATTCTCCATAACAGTGAAAAGATTATTTTTTCTTGATCTATACTATCTCCTGCAACTATTGGGCTAGAAAGTCCATTAGGAAAAATAATGCTACAACTTCTGTTTTTGAAAGAATCTATTATGATCTTCTTGATGGTTATAAGAATTTGAATTTGATCTATAGCTTTTTCAAGCATAAAGAGTAATATTGTGTTATATGTCTTAGCAGTGTTTGAAAGAGGATCCATAGTTCTTTTCCTTTTTTTCTAGCTTCCTTAAATATATTATTTAATAAATAGATAGATTCTGCTATACTTTCTCCCAGTAAGTTAGCAAAGTTTGAACCTTTAAGGATTTTGTGTTGTTTACATATCCTTGATAGACAAGCAGTAAGGATTTTGATAAAATATTTGTAAGCTGTTTCTAGAAGAACAATGGGTCTAATATTACTCAATTGATATTTTCAAGGCTTGAATTTAGGAATAGAATAAATATTACTACTTTTTCATTTCTTAGGTATCCATCTAGTATTTAAAACTTTGTTGAACAACAAGCATAAAATCCTTTTTCCTTTAATACCTAAGTGCTTGAGTATTGCATAACTAATATATGAGAAATCAACTGCCTTATTGTTTGAGAGATATTGTAAAATAGCTTTAAGCTCTTCTATTTTGATTTCCTCTATTAATGGTAAGTACTATATTGGATCAATCCACTCTTTAGATTGGTATTCTTTTTATAAGAAGAATCCAAGTTTTCAAAGTTGACATTTCTTTGTTTAAAAGCTTCTTTATAATAGTTCTCAACCTTGCTTTTAATAGTTTATGGATCAGTAACTATATATTCTATCCTCTCTTGATTCTTGGTTAATACATAATTTAGTGTAATTCTTGTTCTCTTGCAGTTCAAGATTGAGCTCAGCATCTGTTTTTGGTTTAACGTGAGATCTTTACATTTGCTTTCTAAGGCTTCTTTAATTTAGTTTCTGATGTGAAAACTTTCTTTTTCTTGCATACCATTATGAGGTTATGCTCTATTTTAGTAATCTTTGATAACAACTCTAGAATTTCTTCTCATAATTGGAGGGGAGCTATTTCTTCTTTAACAGATTTATTAAGCCTTCTTGGTTTTTGAACAGTCTTTTCTATATTCATTAGAATTCTTGTATTCCAGTTGGCTTGTATTTTTTTCCAAAAGGAAGTGGATTTTGTTAGCTTCCCTATAAGCTTTGAAGTCTTCCTTTGAAATTTCTAATCTATTCTTCACTTTTCTTTTTATATTGGAAGTAGAGTAGATTCTTTTCTTTTTAAGATATTTGTAAGCACTCTTGATAATTATGAACTCAAAATTATGCTAGGCCTCTTAGAGTTCTTGAAAACTATTCTTTATGCTTGACTAGAAAGGTTGTAAATTAGTTTTTAAAAATTTGTTTTCTATCCAGTATTTAAATTTTTTCTATTGCTCTGCTATAAAATTTATTGGGTTGAATATTTTCTTTGCTTTCATTCTACATTGCCTATGCACTTGGTTTTTGAGTAGATTGTTTATTGTTATTCTTGTCCGTAATAGAGTATAATTACTATTTGATAATATTTCTATGTTGATATTTTTGAATTCATATATGTTGTTTAAACTAATTTCTGATGATGTTTAGATATAGTCAATTCTACTATATGATGTATTGTTTACCAATGTGAAAATAGTATTTTCTTCTTCTCAAGAGTTCCGAATATCTATGTAGTTTCAGTCTTCTAAGAAGTTGAAGAGACCTATTTCAATTTTTTTGTATCTTGATATTCTTTTATTGATAGGGGGCCAATCTGCTATTGGGTTGATAACTGCATTGAAATCTCCCATAATTATATAATTTTGAAATGATTTCTCTGCTTATCTAAAATTTTGTTTAAAAGAAGCTATTGTAGCCATTTACTAATAGTTTTTTCTGATTACAGATATACTTGATAAATACAAAGTTTACATCTTTGTTGATAGAAAGTTGGCTCCTATTATATAGCCTTCTATTTTTTCAATGGATTCTAAATTTTCTCAATGTTTCTATTGATAGAAGTCACACTTCAGATTCTCTGGGTTTCTTATTATTGCTACTATGAAAAAACTTGCATGTTTGTTGTAAAGTAAAAGCAAATTCTGCTGCTTTATTTGTTAGCTTAATTTTACAGATGCCTAGGATATCTATGTTGAGTTCTTGTATAAGTTTATACAGTCATTGTTGATTCAAACTGGTATTAATTTCTCTAACATTATATGTTCCAATTGAAATGGTATCAGTTAATGTAGAGTTATCTATGGTATACTTGTTATATAATGTATACTCCTTTTCAATTTTATTACTAGTATTCTTTTTAATTGTACTGATGAAGTCATCTAGTGATATGTCATATGTTATATTGAGAGGAGTTATATTGGTATCTATTGTTTCCTTCAGAATTGTATCTTTTTTTCAGGATGAGCTTGTTTTTTCTTGTGGGTCAATCTCTCTCCTGATATACTTTGTTTGAACTGTTAATCTCAGGAGTAATTGTTCTATTGCTTCTCTCTTACCCTGTTTTAATTACCAGTTTTCTTCTTGATAAAATTTATTCTATTATTTAATCATTTGAGGTTATTCAAGATCTGGTAAAGAAGATTTTGATTATTTTCACCTTCAGAGTAAGGACTTTCAGATTTATTGTATAGACTTCTTCTATTATGCTGATTTATTGACTCTCTATTACTACCAGTAATAAAGTGTTTGGGAATCTCTATTGTTTCAATGATATATTTATTATCTTGAAGATTGCGTCTTTTTCTTTTTT
This sequence comes from Acaulospora colombiana, assembly GCA_910592055.1. NCBI lineage: Eukaryota > Fungi > Glomeromycota > Glomeromycetes > Diversisporales > Acaulosporaceae > Acaulospora > Acaulospora colombiana. The sequence continues at coordinate 20,502 of CAJVPT010001295.1, forward strand.
CTCTTATTTCTAGATTTGTCCTTTTCTTAGAGTTATTTTCTATTTCTGAGTCTTCCTCAGATGATATGTAATAATTTGCCTTGATATTGCTTTTGATATTAGTTTGATCCAGTTGTCTTGAGTGCAGTTTGGTTTGTGTTGTTTCAGAATAGACTTTTTTTTTATTATTATTACTATTTTCAATTTGAGCCCCTTTATTTCTTTACATTGTTTCTTTTTCAAAGTGTTCCCTAGCACTCCAGCTGAGTTTGTGTCCATGTATGAATATACATTGTCTCAAAGTCTTATGCAAATTTTCTGTTGTTGCAAAACAAATTACTGCATATCCTCTTTTTTTTAAAGTGAATAGATTTCTTAATATATAACATGCTTTGGCCCTTGTATATTATGTTGCTCTTGCTATGAAACTTGTAAAGGTATTATGTATTCCATACAATCATAGAAACTGGCTGTTACAATTTTTGAGAATGGTATTAACTTTATGATTATCTGGTTTATATTGAGTAAAGATTGTTTTAAAGGTATCTATTTTAACATATATAAACTATCCATCCTCTAAGTCTTGTTGATTTAGAATCAATTGTGCCTTGATTCTTCTTTGAGAATGAGAGTGGTTGTAAATATGGATACTTAAGACCTTTTTATATTTTTGTAAGAACCTTAATTTCTTGACAAGTATAATTGTGGTCAAGATCAATTAGCATAGCAACCACTATTTTGTTTTCTTCTTTTGTTATCTCTTGTTTGAAGAACTTCTTTTTTGATAGTAAGTATGAAGTTTCCCATTTTTCAACTTGTATAGAAATCAAGATGAGTTTTCTCCTTCTTTCTTATTAATCTTCTCTATACACTGTAAAGTATCTTTGACTTTTTCAAAAGTAAAAATTGTTTAGGAATTACTATTGAGAAAGTCTTTTTTGAATAGTAGCCTGTCTTTGAGTAGACTTAGGGCACCTTGGAGATAGGCTATTTATTCTTTTTCTATATCTTCTAGTATCCTAGAGGTAAGAATTTCAATCTTAAATTCTCTTCTTTTAGTGATATGAAATAGATTTAGGTTGAATAGCTTGAATCTATTTTATGTATTGTAGGAGATTTGTTCTATTATATTTTCTTCTTCAACTCTTTCCTGGATATTTTCCATTTCAAGTTCTTTTTTAAGCTTTTCTTTCAGTTCTTTGTCACCCATTTCGATTTTGATATTCTTTGGAATTTCAATCTCAATAGTTGATTAAACTTCCATATTCTTATTTGAGAAAGTATTCTTATCTGCAGTTGAATTTCCTATTATGGCTTTAGCTTTAATAAATGTAGTTGAATCTATATTTAGGATCTTTGCAAGAATACTATTAAGTATTGAGTATTCTACTGATCCTGAAGTCTAATTAGCCTTGTCTTATATAGTAAGAAAATTGAAAATAATTTGGGTAGCCCATGTTTTTTTTCTCTAGTTATGCTTTTCAGCTATTTTGACTATTGTATCAAAAATATGGAGCTCTCTCTTCTTTACAATTTGCATAATTTTCTATTCCTTTGTCATATTGGTCATATATAAAGAAGGATAAATTGTTAATTTGTTGTTTTGTTTTTCTTTTTAATTATATTATAAAATTTTTGATATCTTCTAGTAGTTATATCTAATTAAAGAAATTTTATTGATGAACATA
>CAJVPT010001296.1:0-22166 GCA_910592055.1 Acaulospora colombiana
GTAAAGGAGGCAGATGGTTATATGATTACTATTAATATGTTGATAAAGAAGAACAAAATCTGCATTATACAAATTTATATCTCATCAGATAGATATAAGTGCAGGAAAGTACAAGACAAGTTAATAAGCTATATTAGAGGAAAACATGGGCAGGGCTTTTACACAATTTTAATGTATAACTTTAATGCAGCATACAATCCATTAGAGAATAGAGCATCCTTATCCAGGACATGTTTTAGATTCTCATGGTGACCTGAAATTCCTCTATTTAACTTTCTTGATGAATAGAGTTTTTTAGATATACAAGCAATATGGGAAGGGAAAGACAAAACTTCTACAAAACAAGATACCACAAGCAGTAGCAGAATAGAGTTCATTTATATGTTATAGAGCTTGGCAAAATACACAATCCTATGATTTAACAATCAAGATATAAAAGAAACTATTGGAAGTAATCACACTATGCTTTTGGTAACTCTATATAATGATAATCTATTCCTAAGAAACAGAACCATTAAACACTACATTATATCCAAAATACAAAAAATTGATCTAAAAGGAACATCCTCTGAACAATGGCAAGCTTTTCAAGAAAGCCTGAACCATAAACTCAAAACTTCCCTGAAGCTTATGTTCAATGAGAAATCAGATGAAGATGAAAGAGAACTATTAGCAAATAAAATTTGGAAAACCTTCGAAGATCTAATTTATAGGACAGTTTTTAACAAATTAGAAATCAAAAAATTGATATCCAATAAGGAAAAATGATACAAATACAGTCTAGAATTTATGCAATACAGAAGAGCTTTTCAATTAAAAACAGTCTTTAAGAAAATAAAAGGCATCAAAAAAAAAATAACAAAGATACAGGGGCTCAATGTGATTATTGAAAAATATAATGCCACCTATGATCTACATTATCAGATAGAAAACAATTGTATCCAATATAACATCTCCAATATTCTCTGGATACCTTTGAAAAAAAATATCCAAGATATAATAAAAGGGCTCAAGTTTATAAGTCAAAACTTAGAAGCCAAAAAAATAAGAAAAGAGATTAAATCAGCATTAGAACTAAGATGTGATGATTTCAAACATAGTTAAAAGAAGATAGTAAACTTGTTAATAAATAAAGAAAGAAGCAAAATAGTATTTGACTGAGTCAAAGTCAAGCCAGATGATATGGAATACATAGCGATAAACAAAAATGAAATTGAGAAGATACCATCAAGAAACCTTCAAAAAACAAGATGCCAACTTTTTTAATTTTATTGAAGAATGAAAAAAGGAATATGATTACAAGCAGTATATCTAAGATACAAGATATAACAATCTTCTAGAACTAATTACACATAAATAACTAGAAAAAACTCTCTATGCGCTTTCAAATAACAAAGCTCCAGAAAAATCCCAGATTAGTTATAAAATGCTAAAGAAATTAAGTCAAGAAGAAAAAGAATACCTATGAAAAATGTTAAATATCTTCTTAAGATAGGAAGTTACACCTGTATATTAAAAACAAGACTACATATATCAAATAGCAAAACCAAAATCATGGGAATATAAATTAACAAATACAAGATCAATTATACTACTGGAAGTTATCAGAAAGTGCTTTACCATAATTCTAACCATCAGAATGGAAAACATTTGCAAGATCAACAATATTCTTAGGGGTTCTAACTATACAGGATTGCCAGGAGAAAGTATAGTAGAACCCATTCAAATTCTAAATAATATCTGTGAAAATGCAAGAGAAAATAAAAATAACTATAGATACTCTTTCAAGACATAGCCAAAGCATATAATACTATTAGCCTAGAAATGTTAACTAAAGCAATGGAAAGGATCAAGGCCAAAGGTTTTATCAAGATCCTGATGAGCCTGTTTTAAAATAGAAAGTTCAAAGTAATATTTGAGAATGATCTTATGGAATCAATAAGGGTAGGAGATAAAATAGATCAAGCGAAACCATTTTACCACTGATATGGAGAATTTTCTATGACCCTTTGCTATGCAAAATCCAAGAAGACATAGAACAGGAATATAAAATGGAAGTCTTATAGAACTCTGATCTAAATAATATCACTATTAAAAAGCTAGAATCAAGATATACAGCCATAGCTTTTATGGATGATACCATATGAATAGCAAGGTCCAAAGAAGATATAGAAAAGATTCTAGAAACAGCAAGGATATTTTATAAAGTAAATGATTCCCAGATCAATAGCAACAAGTCAGTTTTGGTTACTATCAATAAACCTAATCACTATCCAGAAGAAGTATATGCAGGAATCAACAAAGAAGTGATTAGAGAGTTAGATAGAAGAGAGTAAGTAAGATTCCTGGAAATATGGATAGACAATCAGAAAACTGCAATTGAACTTAAAGAAAGAGTCTTAAAAGAAATCCATACTGCTACAAGAGTTCTCAAAAACAAAAAATTGACCAATAAGCAAGCCCTTTATATACTAAATAGAGTATTGATTTTGATAATAGAGTTTAGAATGCAGCATAGCATATTGATTTGAAAAATATGCAATAACTTGACAGTAGCATATTGCAAGCTTCTCAAGAACAAAGTAGCCTTATATAGATTCATTCCCAACAGTGTGATTAATCATCTGAAAATACACAATCTTAAAAGTATATGGATGCTCCAAAAAGAAAGTCAAATAACCAGACTCTATAATAGAATAAACAATCAGGATCTAGCAGGGCTTACTACAATCATCAGGTTGAAACAAGTGCAGATTAAGTATTGAAAGTTCCACAATCTTCTTTTAGTAAATCCCTAGGTCACCTCAATAATAAAAGAAATTTCATATTACAAGTTTTAAAGTTAATTAAAGACTTGGAACTAACTTTTTAGAGCTAGAAGTAAAATGATATTTTTGAATGGACCAAAGACAATAGTCCAATTCAAAAACATCTAACAGTAGAAGAATATAGAAAGGCAATACTATCTTTGTGAAATAATAGGTTAATGTACATAGACTAGCTGCTAAATCAAATCCTACAAAATTCAAAAAGTGGAAAATGATTCAACTTATTCAGCATACTAGCAAAGGCCCTATTCTAGGATAATATGATATCCTATAAAGAACCATAACCAAAGAAAGTATAGAAGATCTTACAACACTTTGGAAAAAGGGATGGAAAGAAAAATGGCTATCAAAATGCACTAAACCTGAACCTGGTAGTGATAAATGAAAGAAAACCTGGATAGTTGCCCAAAAAGAAAATCAATAAATAGTATAGGGAAAACTGATTCAAGAGACAACTAAGGTACTACAATAATTTATCATTTCAACCATCAGGAAACAGAAAATGATCAGAAAACAGTTCTTACCAAATGTACAGGATGTTCACTAAACAATAGAAATAGAAATGAATATAATATAGAAATAGAATTAGATTTGATCTATACTATACCATTTTTAAACAATCAAAAAATACTAGAAGAGCACAATCACCAAAAGTTTCTTGTTTTCTATTGAAACTAGATAGTATAATAATCAAGAGTATAGTCCCAGAAACCCAAGATCTGACAAATGACCAAATTGAAAAAATGGAACAAGTATTAATAGAAAATTGAGAACAAGAAATACTTAAAGACAATGTTAAGCAAGAAGTATATTAAGATCACCTATTTGAAATTCTTTAGCATAATCAAGGATTACAGGAGCAGCTGACCTTCTATTCTGATGAATCCTTAATTGATCATAGAAACAAGAATACAAAAATAAGTATAATATGGATGCAAATAGAAGGAGCTGGAAAAGAAAGTAAATTTCAGACAGGAGTTAAAAACTGGCCCTTATCAACAAATGCAGAACTGGTAGCACTGGTTACAATAGCATTAGTAGCTTCAATAGACAGTTCTGTTGAAATCTTTATAGATAGTCAAGTCTACATCTCTAAATGGAAAAAACTAGAGAAAGAAGATTCAAATATAACATACAAAAGATGGTTAAAAGAAAAGAATTGGTTATTATGGGTAAGAATGCTAAATCTTGTAAAGAAAAAACATATTGTAGCAGGCTGATCAGCGAGTCTGTCACTAATGACCAAAGGTTTGCATAACCTATGGATAGAAGAGTCTATTCTTCTATCACGCATATACAAAACTCAAAAATCAAGGCAGAAACATAAAAAGATTTGGGTGAGTCTCAAGGTAGTTTTCCCTAAAACTACTAATAACTTTATAGTTATAACAATCTATCCAAAAGATTCATCTTAAAAAAAAAGATTTATCATTTTATTAAGTTATTGAAGAAAGTTACATTTATACATTTTTACACATAGGACTATTGTATAATTACTGTGACTATTAAAAAAAACTCTTTCCACTGATCCTCCTTTTTCTTAAAAATTTTCTTTTTTGGTAATTTTTTAGAAAAAGCAAACCTGGTCAAATGTACAAGAAAAAACAACATATCCTTCAAACCAAACTACTATGTTCTTGCAATATACATACAACAAGCTTTTAAAAACATCAAGAAAAGAGATATACACTATTTTACTAATTTTTTTTTACTTCTTTTTCTTAAAATTTTTAGGAAAAAGAAAAGAAACTTGAAAACTAATTAACAGTTAGAAAAAAAGGGAGCCAATATCAACTTCACACAGCTTATAGCCAGGCTAGTGCAGGTTAAAACCTTTCTTGACACTGCAAGAAATACAGGAAGCAACTAAGTTTACTTGATAAATCAAGTTACTTCAGTCACTTAAAGGCTCAGAAGGATATCAAAGCTTCCCAAGGACAAGACAGTCTAAACTTATATACACACATAAACAACATATCTATTCTTTATCTTATTATGTAAATAGGAATACGTAAAAGTGGACAAGCAAAACAAGTATATATACAAAAGCAATAAACAAGACACACACATACACGTAAAATTTGTAATCCAAACAAGTTGATTGATAGTTCACACAAACATGATAACAACTTGCAAAATTTGGATAGAATCTCCAATATCAACAAATAAATATATCAAAATAATACAACAAGGTTTTTTCATATTATCTAATCAAAATATAAACAACAACAACCATAAAAAGATTTATTCATAATCTAAAAATAGAACAACTAATAAATATAAACAAGCAATCACATGATCTATTAATAAATCTAACTCAGTAGCAAATATAAATAAGGCACAATGTATATTACAGATAGTTAGTAAAAGAGAAAAGGATATAGTAAATACATTAATTAATCACTTACTAAAACATGATGAACACTCTACCTTATGGGCTTTACAACAATTGCTAAAACAAAAAAATAATGAACCCAGTGAACCAGTAGCATCACCACCAGAAACATTTACTATCTTAGTTAGTATTATAGCTAAGATACTAGAAGTAGATGTAACAACCTTCCACAAAGAATAAATCCTAACTTAACATATTACATATCTTTGGCAACAAGGCAAAGGGATTAAAGAAAATCTCCTACAACCCTATATAAAAGATAAGCTTATGGAAATTATCAAGAATTTTAAAAGTCAATATAAATCAGAACAACAATCAATGGAAATCGTTAAACAAAAAGATAATAATCAATAATAAACAATTAAGTAACAATAATATATGCACAGGAGATCGAAGTACTGGAATCACAAAAACTTCAAAAAACAGTTAAAAAACAATACATTAGTGAACATAGCTCTTATACTATCAGGAATAGAGACATAGTATCACCAACAAATACTTACTTAATTAAAAAGAAAGAAGAGTATATATTGGATACAATGATGATTAATATTCCAGGAAAAACAAAAAATGAAACCAAAACATATTTAAGCAATGCTTTTAAACTTTCACAAGAAAAAAGAAACCTGTTATGAAAAGAATTTATCAATGGAAATAAGTGATTAATTTTCTGGGTACAAGAGAAAGAAGATGTCATAAGATGTATTGAAGAAGTCAACCAGAAGAAAGACAACCTTACCATTCAAAATATAACACTATCAATCACTTACAAGAAACAAAAGACAAAAAGAAATCTAGACAAAAAAATTTTTCAAAAATTCAAAACTAAAGAAGACAACATCATCTGGCATGTATGTTTGATAGACATGGACCAGAAAAACACTAAGAACCTTATAAAAGCACATCAAAAAAGATATGAAGAAGTCCAAAATATTCATATCTATGAGATGAATATAAAACCACAGGTGAAAGCCTATATCAAATAACACAAATATCTCAGTCTAAATTATGAAGAAATTTGGATGACTCCAATCAATATAGAAATGTTAAGAGCTATATTTTTCAAGTCTGAGCTTAGTGATAATGAAATCAATCAAATATTAATTGAAAGAAATAACAACTCAACAAAACTTCTAGATATTGACAAAACCTATGCCAGTCTAATAGCCCAAGCATTAAATGGTATACAAAATAAGACATGTTATACACCCAAAAATCCCTATACACTCAAGAAGCATAACTTTACAGTAGTTTTCTTTAAGACAAAAGAAGAAAAAAACAAGGCATACAAATAGCATATCTTTTTACAAAGACATCACCTTTCATGGAGTATCAAACATACATTCAAAACAGAAAGATGGGATCCCAAAAATGAAGATAGAAATATAAGTTTCAGGTCCAAAAACATAGAAATAAACAATGAATCAATACTCAAATCACAATCAGATAATGAATCAATAGAGTCTACTTCTAACTCAGTAAGCTATCATAGGTTCAAAAATCAGAGACAGATTAGGTAGAATAACAATAACAGAATAAGGCATGAAAGAAACAATAGAGAAGAATACACTGCATTAGACACACCTAGACACTTTGTTACTGGTAGTAACAGAGAGCTAATCAATCAATATAACAGAAGAAGAAGTTTGCAAAATAGGTTGCAAAGCCCTTATCCAGAAAGTGAAAGTGACCAATATCTCTTATGCAAGATTTTAAATAATCTCAAGCAATTAAATAATAGGATAAATATAATCAAGAAGAAACAGGTAACCAGAATAGGGTAAGAAGAAGTCAGTAGAATAATCGCTCCTAAAAAGCACCAGTTCAATCAAATATGTCAGGAGAGAGTCTAATGTACAAAAGAAATCAAGCTCATTCTGGAAAAAAAGAGTAACCATAAAAACAATAACAGAAACTAATACAACTCTTCCTAGTACAACACATATCACACCATTTGATGATTTTATTAGTATAATTAAAAAGAATACTATTAATAAACTAGATAAAGAAAAAATACTATATAAGAACTATATCATTGATAACTTCACACTAGATAATACTATTACTATTGGATCATATAATGTTAGAGGTATCAATACTAGTCTTAAGCAACAAAGACTATTTATACTAATACAAGATTTCGATATAGACATCCTAGGGATCTATGAAACCAAACTTATAGAAAAAACAGTAGACTTTGCCTTTAATCTATAACAACTTCATAAATTCTTTTACAGTAGTAATAATAAGAAACCCAGAGAGCCTGGAGTAGGGTTCCTCATTAAAAAAAACAACGAAAAAAAGCTGGAATCAATTAAAAGAATAGAAGAACACATAATAGGAGCCAACTTCCTATCAATAAGGACAAACTCTATATCTACCAAGTGTAATTGCCATCTGAAAAAGCTGAAAGTAGATGGCTACAACAGCTACTTCAAAACAAGATTCTAGATAAACAAAGAAACCACTTCAAAATCATAATAATGGATGACTTCAATGCAGTTGTCAATTTAATAGTGAATCAATCATCACTCATAGACAAAACAACCCCAAGATACAGAAAAGCTGAAATAGGTCTCTTCAACTTTCTAAATGACTGGAACTATATAGATATTCAAAACTCCTGGAAAAAAGAAGGGAATACAACTTTCACTTGAGCAAATAACTCAGCACACAGTAGAATCGACTATATCTGAATACTACCAGAAATTAGCCTAAACAATATATATAAGTTAAAAATATTCTAGTAGAGACACTATTGGATAGTGATCATACTCTGTTATTAACGAAAATGATAACAAATAATCTGCTCAAAAACCAAGTACAAGAGCAAAATAGAACAAAAGATCAGTTCCAGGCAACTTCATTGTAGAACAATAGAAGAAATTCAAACTCTAAATAGAATGCAAGCTTTCAGAAATTGATGTACAGGTCTCCTGACATGAAACTGAGAACAGCCCTCAAGAGCTCGAAAAGGCCTGGCAAGAACTTGAAACCATAATCATAAAGGATGCATACAGGTGCCTTAAGAAAAAAAGAGTTTACTTCACTCTCAACAGAAAAAAAAAAGTCAAGACAGGATCAATAATCCCAAAAAAGGACTTCGAAGCCTATAGAGAAGCCAATAAAATCCACTTTCTTTTAAAGAAAATCCAGGTTAACTAGGATACGAAGACCACAGAAGATACTGAAAATATAAAGAAGGCTATTTAGAATCTACAAGGTGTTTACGAATCCCTTGACGAAGAACTAGTACCTCCTCAGTCACAAAAAGAGATTCCAAAGCAATTGAGGAAAATTACTAAAATAGAACACATCCTTAGAATAATATACAAAAAAAAAGAAAGTCACCATATCAGAAACAAAATCAAGAAGGTTGAAAAAAAAAAACTCTTTTCCACTCGCATCAAAATCTGTGATAATTTCCTTTTATGGTAACAACTCAAAGTTCACAAGAAAAAACGCAATGCTCGCAAAGAGCTCCTCTAACAATTATGTCCAGAAGGTCCCCTAGAGTCAAAGATACTGTGGTTAACTATACCAGCAAAAGAATCATTACTGATAGTGGCAAAATCATGAAACTGCTCCTGAAAACCAAAATATTAAACAAATTCAACCCAATTACCAGCGCCAAGAGAAACAGAGTGACAACGGACAAAGAAAAGAAGTCAACAATCCCAGCAACTATACAGGATCTCACCTAAACCCAAGATGAAAACATAAAGCTCGAGAACAAAGAACAGGACAACAGCATAAACCCCGAGGAGGGTACCATGGAAATGGCCAAAACAACAGTAGAAATGAATATAGAATCTAGATCACCATCACCAGTAACAGTAGTTTCAACAATGACAACATCTAAAGAAGGGAAAGAGACACCCAATGGTATAGAGAATATCACCAATAACCAGTATAGTTATGAAGAGGAGCAGAGACCAAGGTACAAAGCAACAAAACGAACAACCTTCAAGAAAACATTTGACATGCTCCGCCCAGAGAAAATCTTCATAGACACAGACCAACTGTCGGGACTCTCAACTGAAGAAAAAATCCACCAAGTCTATGACAAACTGGGGCATCTATCAACCCTGAAACACATTCAAACAGAAGTGTCAATCGGATCTACAACTATTGCCACCATATTTAGCAATTATTATGAGGCTATCGCTGCATATGAGATTCAGATCACCAACAATGAGACTGCCAAATTTAGACTAGCACCCCAAATTGGTACCACAGAATGCAAGGCCCGATCTATTAGAATCTAGGACATCCCCAACCACTTCCAGAAAAGGGACATCGCAAACCTATTCCAAGACAAAACCCAAATTGAATATATAACCCTACAACCAGTAGGACAAGTCAAATCCGGAATCGTCCAGTTCAGAACAAGAGAGGAATATAAGAAACAGGTCCAGAAGTGGACTATCTACAAAGATACCTTCTACATGAGGGTATACCCAATGGTCAGAACCTGTATTACAAGGGAAAAAAGGAATCAATATAGCGCAACACTTGCCAACCTTCTCCTGGGAACTTCAGTGGAAGAACTCAAAGAGATTATCGAACAGACAGAAACTCAAGCAGTTTACTTCCCCCTTACTCCTATGAATCAAAACAAACAATTCGCCATCCTATACTACAAGGATAACATAAATCTCAACCGAGCACAAGGCATGAACTTCCGCCTTCAGGACAATGAATTGGTCTGGGTCACAAGAACAACTAAACTTTGCTTCAACTGTGGAGCCCATGATTACGAACATATTCATTGCTCAATTGCAAAGGAGAAATCAACACCAAGAGAAAGAACCAACAGACTGGGCCAACCAAGGCTCTGATTAAACAACGCAAGAGAGAATCTTCCGATCAAACAAGACAGGAGAATGATATTTAACCCCCTCACCATGGGACACACATATGCTAGTGTAACAAAAGAATCTTACACAACTATAAGCAGGAAAAACATAGTAGATATCCTTAGACAGATTCAAGCAGTATTAGAAGCCATTAAACACCAAGTGCACATCCTGGACAAGAGAGTCACAGCAATCGAAGCAGGTTCCCACATTAAAGCGAAAGGACCAGCAATTACAGACTATTTCCTCCAAACTGAACTTTCACCTGGAAGTTCAAGCTTCCGAACTCCATTATCTAAAAGGCTGGACATTAGACAACATCAGATACTAATAAACAAAAGAATCAATCAGATGGAATCCACAATAGCATCCACCATGAAAGAAATGATGGAATGCCTTGACACACCTATCAATACAAACAACATCCCTGAACAGACCCCTTCCTTCTTCCTAAACAATTATGATTAGGGGACACCTGGGAAACCAAGCCTTTAACAAGCAAAATGTAGAGAAACTCAACACCAACGAACCACTCAATTTTTGGAAAATAGGAACATTAAACATTAGAGAAATCAACTCAGAAACAGACAAGTTAGCAATTTTAGAATATGGACAAGAACAACAAATCGATATACTAGGGCTCACAGAAACCTGGCTCCCAGGAAACCAAAGATGGTGTGAAGAAGAAGGCAGATATCAAATCTGGTCAACAAACCCAACACAACAGGTCCACGAAGCAGGAGTCAGCATCTTAATAAAGGAAAAATGGGCAACATACATCTTCAGGTGTGAGGAATGTATCAATCGAGGGATCACAGTAGACATGGCATTCAAAGGGTGAATTTAATACAAAATAATAACAATATACAACTCATCAGATGGGACCAACAAACAGGACAGAAAAAAACTACTTCAATGGTGCAAGGGCAAAATCAGTAAGGCAAAAAGCAATAATATGTATGTGATAGTAATGGGTGATTTCAATGAAGTAGCAGACTATCAAAAGAACCGTACCTCTGAAAAAGGCAAAGGAGGCAAGCTCAAGCACTTTATTAACTTACTAGAAACTTATGACTTTATAGACACATTTGACAAGCCCACCCCGACAAAATAAGCTACACATACAATAGAACAAATCAAATTATGGGAGCAGATTGGACTATATATGGGTCTCTAGCCCATTGCAACCACACATCATCAATGCTGAACACATAGAGGTGGAAACAGTAATTAAAACAGATCACAAAATGGTAGTTACATACCTCATTACACCCCATACATCGTAGGGTAAGTTATCAAATAGGAAAAACAACAGACAGAACATCATCGATTACACAAACTCCAGCCCTAAACAATGGTCAAGGTTCACTAGGAAAATAGAGCAAAAAACAACTGAATTCTTCAAAGAAAACTTCACAACAGTAGAGGAAACATGGCAACACCTCAAAGAATCAATCAAGATGACAGCAGAAACCACATTAAAGAAAAAGCGAAGAAAGAAAAACATCAGCACCATACACAAATCAAATACAAAAAACTTATGCAGGGACTACTCAAAATTGGTACTCTATATAGAAAATATCTGATATGGAAAATGAACCCGAACACACGCACCCCTGTCACAGAAGCACAGATAGTAGAACTGATACAAGAAATAAATGTAACAAGGAACATTGTAACAAAACCACCCTTACTCAAGCAAGACTCAACAAGTAATGAAGAAGAACTCCATAGATGGCTATTCGAGACAAGAGAGATCTGGGAAATAAAGAACAAAATAGCCAAGTTCACAGTCGAGAAAGAAAAAAGGAGGAAAATACAAAAACATATTGAACAAAGATACAGAAACCTGAGGAACATCCAAAAAGGATGATCAACAGTATCCTAAACCATCAACCTAGGTTCATAGATACATACAGGTTAATAGAGCAAAAGGCAAAGAATGAGGTCGAGGTAATCATGGATCCATTTATAGTCAAGAACAAGATCTGAAACCACTTCTAAGAATGGACAAGACACAGACAAATATTAGATATAAAAGACTTCCCACATTGGAAAAAACAGTACAAGTCTAAGGAAACAATTCAAGACAGATGGTTTGACGACGTGTTAGCTCCAATAGAAGCCATAGAGATAAAGAAGGCAATCCGAAGTAAGAAAAACTGCAGTGCTCCAGGACTATCAGGAATTCCATACATCGCCTTAAAAACCTGGGAGAAAAGGGAGTTAAGCTGGTAGTGTTACTCTTCAACAAAATCATGAGTACTGGAGAGGTACTGCAGGGCTGGAAAAATGGAAACATGTACCCAATATCAAAACTCAAAGACTGGATGGGGAACATCAATATCACTCGCCCTATCACACTGCTGGAAACAATAAGAAAAATCTTTATGAGTATCCTAACATCAAGACTCGCAACAGTATGCAGCAAACATCAGATTCTGTGCATCAACAACTGGACAGGACTACCTGGAGGAAACACCCAGGAGCCAATCCACATCCTTAACAATGTCATGGAGGAGGTGAGAGAATTTAAGAAAGAGGCCTGGATTTTTAGTCAAGATATAAGTAAGGCATATGACTCCATGAACAGGAACATGCTAATCCAGGCATTAAGAAGAATTCGAGTGCCAGAAGACATAATCAAAATCCTGAATAACACACTGGAGAATAGGAATAATAAAGTAATTACAGTGCACAGACTAATGGAAGAGTACTCTGTACAAGATGGAATTGATCAAGGAGATACCATCTTCCCCTTCCTTTGGAGAGTGTATTATGATCCATTACTACAAGAAATCGAGAACCATCACAACAGCTACACAATGGAGACAGAAATATTACTAGACCTGACTGCACCATGCCAGAAAACAATCGCCAACACAACAAGAAGGCAAGTACAAATCATAGCCACCGCATATATGAATGACACTACCTGGTTCGCAAGCAATAGAGCAGGAATGCAAGCTATCCTAAACAAGACCACCGAGTTTCTCAAGATAAATGACATACAGGTAAATGGTGAGAAATCATTATTGATCTGTATCAACGTGTTTCCAAAACAAAGAAGTGAAAGTATATAGCTCAATGGAACTCAGATCCTGCCAGTTCAACAGAATGAAGCAATAAGGGTTCTAGGGGTATGAATAACAGAGGATGGAAAGAAAACCTGGCAAAAGGATATTATCAGGGAAAAAATAGATATCACAACCAGAACATTGGTGTGGAAGAAAATTACAGACAAACAGACACATTACATAATCAACCAGGTCCTTTTTCCAGCAATCGAATACTTATTTAATGACTTAGTCCTGTCAGAGAAGGAATGTGACAAGCTGAGCAGCAAAATTAACAAAACATTCAAACACAAAGTGGACCTAGCCTCAACAACTCCAAACAGTATCCTTCATGCAGACTTCAGCTACAAATTGTTCAATCTATGGAACCGGCAAATCTTATCGCATGGGAGAATTTAATAAACTGACTTAACAGTCACAACTTGTGTGGAATTACTACTCAAATCAGACTCCAACAGCTTCAAAATAATCACTGGTCCAATACTTCAATCCTTACTGACAAACTCCCATTCTGGACCAAAAAAAGAAATAATCTGACAAATGACATTCTAAATATACTGAAAATATAAGAAATCACAATGGCACCAATGGCACATACATGGTTCAGAAAACCAGTTAAAAATAAGGACAAAGCAATCAGAGACATGGTTACAGAAGAATGGTATAATAGACACAGAACCTCCCTCAAGTGCAGACAGATAATGTTCAAAGACCAACTCTTGAATAACTGCAAAACGAGAATTTTATCTTGGCAACAAATAAGAATGAGACTTGGGAAACAAGAAAGAACACCCGAATGGTACAAGGAGCTAAAAGAATTAATGATCCAAAACTGGTCAACACTATTAGTGGATAAGAAAGACTCAAGCCGCAGAGGATACTTCAGTGACAGTAGTTCCAACATTAACAGCTTCCGAACAAATACTCCGGTACTCCCAATCCAACACCAATTAACCTTAAAATAGTTAGTAACCAAGAAAAATGGAGAAACAATAATAATAAAAAAAAAGGCAACTAGATAAGGGCAAAACAATAGTAAGCCATATGGTCACTGAGAACGGAATATCATCAGTCTACAAGTGCAAAAGCTGCCCACTCAACAATCAAGACTTTAGAGGGAAATATAAAGACCAACAACAATGCATAATGGAACAGCTCTTGGCACACTCAGTGAACATCTAAGTCAAAAAGCACAAGGCAGGAATCTTTTCAGGACAGCAGGAGCAGAACACTGAACAGTCACAAATCAACAGATTACAGTCATCACTGCAAGGTATAGAACTCGCCATTAATGAATAAAACAGGCAGTACCCTGACACATACAAACCAAAGATACACCTGGACCACTATCAATCACCGAAGAACTTATCAGAAGAAAGCTACAAGCCCCAGACAGGATGATCCAAAGGCTACTGGAAATAGCTAGACAATTAACAACAGAGGACAACCTTCAATTCTACACTGATGGCTCCTTCACAAGACACAACACTAGAAGCAGAATGGGAATTGGGTGGGTGGTCCTCTTTGAATCAGGTAATGAAATCATGACCTTCCAAGCAGAAACTCAGGACACCCCGTCCTCAACCAGAGCAGAATTAATAGCAATCCTTACAGCAATTAGCACAATCAGCCCCAACAAGAAAATCAAGATATTCATAGACAGTCAAGGGGCAATTAACACAATAAAGAAATTAGCACAGAAGAAACAAGCCAAAAACCAGAAGTCAGAACGGCCAAACAAATTCTTAATCAGCACAATACAAGAAATTATCATGACACAACAAACCAAGGTTCAGTGGATTAAAATTAAAGGCCACTCTGGCAACAAAAGAAATGAACAGGCAGATAAATTAGCAGTCACCACACTCACAGACAAATTCAAAGACATTATTAAAATTCAAGAACTACAGTCCACAAGCAGTAACATAACATTGAGATGGGATCAGGCCTTTATAGACTTGCCTTTCAAAACGTTAGGGAAAACCTTATTGAAGATCAAATGGGTGAGCAAGTGAAGGACATTATGATGAAACCAAACATGGCTAACAGGACCAAAATCCAAGGAAATCAATTGGAAAATGACTATGCAGACCCTGACACTAACCAAGATTACATCTCCTCAAATGAGCCAAGAAGATCATAGAGATAGGACATTCCGATGGAAAACATGAACCAACAAACTTCTTACACTGACAAACATGAATACATGGAAACCACAGGTATATAAGTCAAGGACATATATAATTTGTGGAAGACAGGAAGAAAAAGATCTACATCCCTTCACCTATGGATCAAACAGAACAAGGCTATCAGACAAACTTATAACACTTCTGACACAAGAATGCGCAGTAAGGGCGAATAGCAACAAACAGTCACAATCCATCAAGAGCAGGTGGAAACAATTCATAGAATTAAGTACAAGACCAGAAAGCCAGGTGGACTTCAAGGACATAATCAGAGGGACTATTACCTACAAAATGGTTCAGTTAGCAGGGGAAATCACAGGAAGCAAGAAAGAGGCCAAAATAGCAGCGAAGAAGGTAATAGAACAACTCTGATAAGAGAAAAGAAATATTTGGAGGTTAGGATGTGACCTGGTAGTAGAGTGGAAAAGAACACAAGGTATATCTAGAAAAACCAAATGGGAAAGAACAAGGTACAATATCAAAACAGAGAACAAAAGATCACTACAGGACGAAGAAAGAAAGCAAGAAGTAGCAGAAAACCTATACATAGAACTAAAGAACCATAATATGAGGAACATTCTTCAAAACAGTTTCAATATTAACTCTCTCTTCTATACAAATATTAGTGTTAGTGGAGTCATGACACGCTAACATTCACTTCTGAGGTGAACTAATTGCAAGTCACAGGGTTCGCAAGATACTGAGTCATTAGTTTTTCTCCTATCATAAATGTATTTTCTCACAATTAAATTTATGTACATAAGAGGATATCAATGATTAAATAAAAACTACATGGCATGACTTTGCCAGCTTTAATAAAAAAAAAAAAAAAAACAAAATTAAGGAGGTTTTGGATAACAGATGTAATGATCTTAGATTCAATCAGAAGTGAATGCTGGGTTCAGTCTTAAATTGTAAAAAACTAAGAATCACATTAGATCGAGTACTAACCTTAAATAAAGAGGGGAAAGAATACATTGCTACCAACCCTCAAACCATTAGAAGCAAGGTTGAAAAAGAGAAATGCTAATTTTGAGAATTTAGATTCCTTCTGAAAAAAAGAATACCAATCCAAAGAATGGATTAATCCAATATAGAATTCACCTCTAACAGAAGAAATCAAAGTAGATGAGCTCGAAGCTACTTTGCAATCTCTTCCAAACAACAAGGTTGCTGGCCCCTCATACATCAGTTATGAAATGTTTAAACACTTAGGGACCAAAGGAAAAAGAACTTTATGTCTTCTTTTTAATCAAGTTTTAAATACAGATCAAATACCTAAGAAATGGAAAAGCAGTAATATCTATCCTATTTCCAAACCCAAGTCTTGAAAATGTGATCTGGGCAATACAAGTCCCATCGTCCTCTTGGAAACAGCCCAAAAATGCTTTACCAAGATTCTTACCAACGGACTATCAGCTATTTGCAAGCAATACAAAATCTTAAAAGGACCTAACTTTGCCAAGCTACATAAATAGAGTACAGCAGAGCCTATCCACTTGTTGAACAATATTTGTAAAAAGGTTAGAGAAAAAAAAAAAGAACTATGGATTCTATTTCAAGATACTATAAAGACATATGGCATAATATTCCTGAATATATTCAAAAAGGCCATAAATTGGATTCGAATTTCTATATCCATTAAGAAGGTTATAATAGATCTCTTTAAAGACAGAAACTGTAGTATCATCCTTTCCAATGAACTATCTAACCCAATAGTGACAAGGTATGGGATAGATCAAGGAGAAACATTATTATGGAGAATTTTCTATGATCTACTTTTATGCAAAATCTAAAACAACAGCAATCTGGGTTATTTCATGGAAGAAAAATGGTCACTCAACTTTAGTAAACCTGAAGAGAAGATAAAGCTCTCCTTAAGGCAGGCAGTAATTGCTTACATGGATGATATGACCTGGATTGCCAAATTCAAGAAAGACATGGAAAAGATCCTGGAAGAAGTAAAAAAGTTATATATAGCAAATAACTTTCAGATCAATATAGAAAAGTCAATCCTTCTTATATTAACCAAAACTCACAAGTCCTCGAAACTGTTCAGGCTGAAACAGAGAATACTATAATCTATGAAATTAATAAGGAAGACCAGGCTAGATTTCTTGATATCTGGCTAGGATCAAGACAAAGAAATTAGGACATTATCAGTCTTATAAAATCAGAGATCAGAACAGTAGTCCAGGCAATAACCAAAAAGAAGTTGACAGAAAAATACACCTAATACATTATTAATAAGGTCTTGATTCCAAGAATAGAATACAGAGCACAATATATATACCTGAGTAAGAAAATATATAATAATCTCACAGCTATATTTAGAAAAGTATTCAAGAACAAGGCCTGGTCTGTGAAACAATTCCAAACAGTTGTATTCATAACAAAGGAATATATGGCCACAAAAGTATCTGGAAAATACAGCAAGAAAGTCACATACCTATACTCTTCTGTTATCTTAACAATAACGAGGCCTCTGGTATTGCTACTATAATTAGACTGAAACAAAGCCAAATCAAATATTGGGAGCCAGATAATATTCTAAGCAAATCCTATCAACTTTACAAGCTAACAAAAGGAAACTGGCAGTTATGACACTGGCTCTGACAAGAAGTATGAAAGTCACTTTCCAAAGTTGAAGATAGAAAAATATATTCGATTATCAGAGAGGTATCTTATCGATCAAATCTATACTGCAAAAGGATAGAAAATACGAAAAGGCTATTCCATCACTACGAAAACACAAGATCATGTTTCTAGACCAGCTTATCAATACTACCATAATAAAACTTAAGGAATAGAGAGCAGTTCAAATCCTATATAGCAGATGCAAGGGACTGGTTCCCTCCTGGTACAAAAAAGTAAAGAAAAAAACAATAGCAAATTAAGATCTCTTATGAAACTCTCTATATGAACTTGAATGGACAGTTTACAATATGCAAACTGAGATATTCTCAATAAATCCAGATAAAAGAAAGAGTTTCTAGACAGTTCAGGCTAATATTTCAACAGATGCATGGGGAAAGATAGTATTTATAAACAACAAAACCTACTTTACTTCATATCAACTAGTATATAATCCTACTAGTAATAATACTCATCTTCAATCAGATAGTACAGAGCAATCATTAGAAGTGGCCATATCACAGATCCATCTTCTTCTACAGCTTAATTGACATAATAATCTAAGAAAAAGGAAACAGATCCTCTTGCCAGAAAATTCCACAGACTGGCAGACAAATGTATTTCAGCAAATAGTGGTTTTATCAAACTTCTAAACCAGCTGAAATAGATATTCTAGTGGAAGACTAGGATATTACATTAATAGAAAAAGCTATAAAAACTGAAAAACACAGAGACAAACTCAAGAGCATCTTGAGATATAACAAAAGAAATATGGCTAATCAGCTTACTTTCTATATAGATGGCTCTTATAAAAAAAGAATAACAGATTATGAACTCGAAATGGATATAGCTTGGATCATAATAGAGAAAGACAAGATAGTTAAACAGTTCTCAGTAGGAGCATTCACATGGCTATTAACAACCAGAGCTGAAATACTAGCTATTCTTACTGCATTGTATACAGCTCCTCGAAATACAACAGTTACAATTTACACTGACTGCAGCATTGCAATCAAAGTATGAAAATCTATCTGTTCACAAATAGAGATATCTATAAAAAGATGGACAAAAATCACTAACTGGCCACTTTGGAATAAGATCAAAAACCTAGTAAAGAAAAAAGACCTGAATCTAGAAATCCTAAATATCAAAGCCCACAGAACCAACAGATTCAACAATTAAGTAGATTTACTTGTCAAATAGGTCAGGCAGGAGAACCCAATAATTTGGCATCAGTTATTAGAGCTAGAAAGAGTTCTCATGATAGCAGCATAGGAAGAATATACTATAGAAATTGATACCAGAGATTTCGTCAAGATGTTCAATAAGAAAAAAATGGACTAGACTGAACAACACAGAAATGAATCCAGAATCTCTAGATCCAAAATGATAAAATGATAGACTGGTTGACTTTTTGAAACCAGTTCAATCCAATCAATACCTTTGATACCTCTTTCAAAACTAACAAAGATAAAAGCTTCCTAACTAACTTAACTTACAATGAACTTTCAGTCCTACAGATACTAAATAAGAGAAAACCAGATATGTATATCACAACTACTTGCCCAGTATGTGAACTTCAAGAAAAGACACTAGGACATCTTTTTGAATACCTAGCCATTAGGGAAACTTGGAAGAACTTATGGAGGAAAGCAAACAAAAAGATCAATAAACTTATTGGTAAAGTAATAAAAGATAAGAAAGAAGTTTAACCTAAGATAAGTAACTGAATAGACAATTGGTTAGAAGAGATCCAAAAATCTAATAGTGGCCTTTTCAATACTATTTGTGGATATATGGAAGAAAGCAAGATCTTCTCCTTGAAGAAGTACCTCAAAGAACAGCCCAAGATCTCACTAGCAAATACACAAGGTATAATTAATAAACTCTATTAAAAGATGAAAGCAAATTTTAAAAAGGAGATCTGGAATACTCGCTATATCCAAGTGATAGAATGAGAAAAGAAGCAAAATATTACTGAAGAGAACAAAAGAAACAAGAGGTCCAAGTCTAAACCTGATGAACAGACTGATCAGGAACAAAAAGAAGTGCTGTTATTTCTAGAGAATTCAAGCCTAGAAGGTATTAAAGAAATAAAAGGAAAGAAATATATAGCAATTATTAAGGATTGGGTCTGTTATGGAATAAAGTAGTCTGGTTTTTAACTACAGACAGAACTTAGAATGATCTACAGTAATAATCTATAAACAATGAATTTATTAATTAGAGAAAATATTCTAAATTAGTAAAAAAGAGAAATATCATTCCCTAGGTTACATTTAAAGAAATAATTTTTTGATAACAAGTGAATCAGTATATAAAAGTCATAAAAATTTGTAAATACCTAGCATATACTGTATACAATAAAGATATGCCATACTGATCTGACTGCAGATTAAAAAAAAAAATAATAATCACTGTGGCTATTCTAGTATTATGTTATGCATAAATAGCTTTGTGGTCAACTAATTTTCTATTACCTCAGTTCATAGTTTTTTATTTTTTTGATATAAATGGATTATTCGTACATTTTTCTATCTTTCAAGGGGTATAGTAATAGTCTATAATTGATTGTTTCATGTAAGCTTCAGTCATATTATAATCATTGGTCATATGACCACTGTGAAAATTCTGAACTTCTTTGACTTTTAACAATATCCAACTAACTTTAACCAAGGTTAAAGCCTACTCTAATGATCTATGGAATGAAGAAGCAGACCGACTGGCCAAAGAGATGCCAAAGCTACCAGTAATAGAATGAAAGAGATTCAAATCAAGCAAGATATCATAGAGACTATATGGCAAGAAGAAGTGATAGACAGTTCAATATGACAGTTTATCAAACAAATTAATAAAAGATCAATAGCTCTATCATGGACATAGCAATATAGAACAGAGACAAAATAGTATCATCAAGTTCACAAGTATCAAACCTATTCATGGGATTTGATATGGAATAGGTTAAAGGATGAAAATACATGGGATACCTTCTTCAAAAGCTTGCAGAAAAGAAATTTTCTAATTAAATTAACCAATAATGAACTACTTACCTTAAGTAAGCTAGTAATAAAAAGACCAGATCTATATAAGCAAGCAAGATATATAATATGCAATCAGCATCAAGAGACAATAGAACACTTATTAGAATACTCTGGTCATAAGATTGAGATCCTAGCAGCATAGCAAAAAGGATTTGAAACTTTCCTTAAAGAATTTGACAGGTTGTATCAAGAACGTAAGAGGGAAGCAGATGAAAAAATAGTACAACTGGCAGACGACAATAGAAGAAAAAAAGATGAATTAGATAAATAGATCTCCAGACTAATAGAATCAGTCTTGCAAACTGGTTCAAGCACTCTTAACTTTTACTCAGTATTAGTAAAAGGTAATGTAATCAAAGAAGCTACTAATCTAAACTGTTATAGAAAGAAGTTGAAAACAATGGCAAAAAAATGGATTTTAAAAGTATAAAAGAATGTTTGTAACCAGATCTGAAAACAAGTTTGGAATATGAGATATAAAAAGATCATTGAATGAAAATAAGAACAAAGAATTGATAGAAGAGCAAAATATAAGAAGGATTAGGAAGCAAGAAAGCAAGGCCCGCAAGATAATCCTCATTACAAAAATATAAGGCAAAGAGAAGAAACGAAAGAGAGTGAAAACAAAAATTTTATAGAAATTATAAGAAATGAATTAAATATAGAATGAAGTGGTTAGGTTTTGATTCTTGTCAGAATATTATGTAGTGATCCATAGCAGTAACCTTCAGGTAATGATACTAGAAGTTGGAAGGATTTTTACTTGAACTATTAACAAAGTGATAAATCAATTCCGAAGTTGCACTTAGAGTCCTAAATAAATATAAGATTTTGACAAGTGAGTTAGTTAAAGATTTAGCTTTAGCAATACATATATAATGTATAGCTTACAATTGTTCAATAAAGCACATATAACTAACCTAACAAAGGGTTAAAAAAAAATAATAAAAAATAAAATAAATTATGAAATTAAAAAAATTTATATATTTATAGTATATATTTATATATTTTATTAGGTTTAATAAAATAAAACCTTTGTAAAACTCTTTCCGCTGATCCTTTTTTTTAAAAAAAATTTCCTTTTTTGGTAATTTTCTTGAAAAAAGTGAACCAGTCTAAACACACAAGAAAGAAGTACAAAACCTT
>CAJVPT010001297.1:0-22164 GCA_910592055.1 Acaulospora colombiana
TAAAGATAAAAACTCAAAATTATTTTTTAGTAAAGAGATGGCTAATTTACATTAGGGATTGATGCTAAATATCGACTGGTTTCAACCATTTGATAATAAAGTATATAGTACTGGAGTTATATATGCAGCTATCACAAATTTGCCATGCGAAATATGATTTAAACACAAAAATATGTTGATCTTGATATATTATCAGGTCCTAGTAAACCAAGTTTACACCAAATAAACCATTATCTTTCTCCAATTGTCGATGAATTGATGTAACTATGGCAAGGAATAAAGCTCAATTCAACTGCTGAAAATAAAGAAGAAAAAATAATTTAAGTGGCCTTAATTTTAATTTCATGTGATATTCCTGTTGTACAAAAAGTGTGTGGATACATTTTGATACTAATGTCATATCATTATTGCAAGAAGAAAGCCAATTATAAAAATAATCATTATAATTTTGGTGGCATGAAGAATATAAACAAATGGTTTATACCGAGAGATTCAGCAATACATAAATGAGATTTTATTGAATAGAGATGCTACAGCTCAAATGCAATACGAAAATATTTTGTCAGTAAGAATTATATCAGATGGTCTGAATTTCTTTATCTACCTTATTTTGATCCAATTCAGCATTTAATTATAAATCCTATGTACTGTCTTTTCTTAGATATTGGTAAATGGCTTGTTAAATGAATATGGATTGAAGAAGAGATACTGACAAATAATGCATTGGATGAAATACAATCAATGATGGAAATTTTTCATGTACTATTAGATATTGGGCGAATTCTAAGAAAAGTAAATAGTGGCGAAGATTTTTTAAACTTTACTACCGATCAGTGGAAAATTTTTTTCACAATATATGCAACTATCATTCTATGAAAGTATCTTCCAAATATGGATCACCAAATTCTAACAAATTTTGTCAAGATTTGTCAAATATTAGTATGTCGAATTTTAAGAAGAAATTTGTTAAATAAGGCTCATGAAAAATTAATCGTAATGATTAAACTAATAGAACAAAAATATGGGGAAGAAAAATTACTCCGAATTTTCATCTTTCATTACATTTATATAAATGCGTGTGTAATTATGGACCATTATATGTATTTTGGTACTTTTTATATGAGAGGATGAATAGTATATTAGGTAGATTTTTTAAACAAATTTAACATTCGGAAGTAGAATTCTAACGAATTTTTAATCTAGGTTCATTGCCTAATAGTTACTGAAATATTGAATCCAAATTAATGTAAAGATTGATGAATGATTGTTGAATTATTAATTTAACTATATCCTATACTAATAATCAGAGGCTTGAAATTTTAAACAATCGATTAAATATCGGCTCAATTTTTGGACTAAATCAGTTTTCGGTTGACGAATTATATTGATTTTTAAATAACACATATAATATTCACAAAACAATAATCAACATTTTTCAGGTGAACTCTTGCATCCAAAAAAACCAAATTTAGAGGTATCTGCTGAAATATTAGATCTATTAGTTGAATACTACGAGGCATCTTATGAAACCATGGACTTTCAGAGGCTATTTATGAAAGATAATGAAAATTCAATAATTATTCGAAATAGAGCAGATTAATATGGTAGATGCCAAATTGGGAGTAAAATATTCAATTCTATTATGTCCTCATGAAATATTAAGGGTTCATTTATATTAGCTAGATTCGTGAATCATGATGAAAGTGTCGATTTATATTCGGGATAAGTTCAATTCTTCTTTACACATTTGGTAAACTTTTCAAATAATGTTATTGAATATCGATTGACCTTTATTCAGTGGTACAAACCGGTTAATTCAGCAGAAAATAGATTTTATTTTAGATCTGAAAATGACATGAATGTTGAATTGTGAAGTACCAAATTTTACCCAGTTAGATGTGAATGCATAATTCCTATTCATGATATTTTTGGCTAATTTATTCCATTTATATATAGAACCTCAAATCAACAAGACTCTCGCAAATATTTAGCTGTAATTTCTTTAAATCGTAAATATAATATATAATTAAAATTTAGCAAATGTGTGAATTTTGGTGAATGTTTAATGATTTTTTGAGAAAAATTTTAACAAAATATATAATAAAAATGGTTCAAATATGGCAGTTAATGTCAAATTATATAGTAGAAATTGATTGATGATTTATTTATATCGAATTGTATAGTAAAAATTGATTGCCGATTTATTTATGCTGAATTATATACCGAATTATATGGTAAAAATTGATTGCGATTTATTTATGTTATTAATATGCCAACTCTTTCCCGATCCTCTGAGGCGCAGCAACCTCAATAACAGAGAAGATGACTTCAAACACCAGAAACTTCAAAGTTTTGCAACTCAAACAACAAAGGATAGAAAGAACCCAACATGCGGAAAGAAGAAGTAAGGAGATCCTCTTACTTCGCAATCAACCATACACCAAGAAGTCCACCAACGTGCAGATCAAGACCTCATTAACAGTAATAGTAGAACCAAACCAGGGCAGTGAGCTTGACAAAGCCCAGAAACTTCCAGCAGCGACCTTCTCTAGCGGTACCAATATGAAAATAGAAACAGAAGCAACTCATGAAGCCTAAACATGGAGTGAACAGATAGAAGAAGCTGTGAGTGGAAAAGGAGACCTCCCAGCAGACCTTCTCCCTACTTTTGGAGAAGGAGTATCAGGAAACTGGAACCCGACAGTGGACAGAAGCAACCTTTCAAGGACTGAAAATACAGAACAACAAGAAGATGACATCATTGAGAGGGAGGAAGATCCCTGGACGATAGTGAGCCACAAGAACAAGCTGGTCCGGCCCAGTATCAAATCATAACCAAGAACACTCGTCGATTCAGAGACTAGGTAAGATAGGGAATGTTTCAAAATGGGCATTGATGCCAATGTCACCCCTGGCTTCAACAACGATGTGAAAATTCTTTATATTACAAAGGCCCTCAACTCACTATTAGGGCTGATTGCAATTCATAGTGAACGAGGAAAGGAGGGAACCCGAATCGTTGCAGTATTTAGTGATCGACAAGCAGCAGATGATGCAACGAGAATAGAATTACCAAATATAGGTGACAGTAAGCTCACACACATGCAGATCAGCAAACAATCGATTGAGAAAGGCAAATCCAGAGTGGTCTGGGACATTCCTCTGAACACTAAACTTATCGAGGTTAGACAATATTTTGTCAAATTTGGTAGCATCTCAGGAATCAGTATGAATACACAAAACTTATAGCAATGTGTTACGATCACCTTTGAAGAAAAGGCAGTCAAAGAAACACTCATCGAAAAACGTAGCATTCTCATCAAAGGAGATGTCATCAGAATCAATAATGCTAACTGATCAACAGAGCAAATGAAAGAAAGGTACAGTATTGCAGCAAAACTGGTTAACCTACCCTGGTACTACCGCATGGGATTTGAAACAAATCCTAAATGAGATGAAAGCACGTACATGCTATATTCCACATATCCGCTCAACAAGATACAAACCAAAGAAATTCGCAGTAGTGAGCTTAGAAATTAGTGTTATGGATCATGTAGGTGACACGATTTACGTGTAATGGTCTAGAATATAAAAACCCGAAAGTCTAGCATGAAAGATTGAGTGTTGCAAGGTAAGAAACTATAGATAAGGCTCGGGTACTGATAAGGAAACTATATGTATCTGAAAAAGTATGGAAAGTTTAGCAAAGCTTAGGGTTAGTATAAAGTAGATAGCCCATTGTTAGTTAGAAAAGTATAATAGCTTACCAATATATGCCGAAAAGGCAGAGCTGAATGTGTTAGGAAAACAGCCCTCCTTAAGAATAGAGATAAAAATTGGTGAGATACCAAAAAAACAGAATGCAATAAAGAAACACTTACCTTCAGCCAAGTCAATCACCCTGCCTCTGCCTTTCCTAAGTGTTCTTTATAGGAGGCATTCTTTTCTTTGTGAGTATTCGTGAGATGACTGGGTTATGCGAGGTGCTACGGTTTAGCGACGGACTCACCGGTTTAGCCCACAACACTAGAGAAAACATGCTCATGGCAAAGAACATGACTTACACCCTAGGAGAGACCACAATATCACTAACCCTCATCGGCACATCATTCTGCCTCATTTTTGATGCAATAACACACCCCGCGAAAGGTTGTCCATTAAGGAGAGAAGAAAACAATGGAAAAAGTTCAACCATATCCAAATAGAAAAGTACGGTCAAATTTATAGTAAATTCAAATCAGCCAGAACAGGCACCTTCAGAACTGATACCCCACCAAGCGACAGGAGAGGCAATAGGTCAGCATCGTATGCAGCGGCTACAAGAGGCAACAGCAATCAACAAAATAGGGCAAACAAGGATCAGATCCAACAAAACCAACAAAAACAACCACAACACTAACAAAGATGGACACAACATCCTTAAGACATACAAGAGGTAATGGGGATACTCGCAAAGATTTAGCAAGAGGTTGTGAGCCTCAAAGAGATGGTAACTGAGCTCGATGAAAGAGTCATGAACCTAAAGACATACAATCAGAAATACTATAAAGAGATAGAGCAATGCATAGACAGCAATGGCAAGGAGAAGGATGAACCACGAAGGAACAATCCAAGAGTCCCAGCTACAATGAACCAAGGGTAAGAGACAACAAATATTAGAGAAAGACAACTTCAAATCAATAGATCAATGGACAACATGCAAGCTAACATGCAAAGAGCACTCGAAACCATCAGATGTTCAACAACAACATCAATATTAATTTTTGATAAGTAGAATGTCAAGTAACAAGGAAACCTCTGAAGATAGAAATAAGGAAAGAATACAACTTACTAACGAATTTACAAGCCATATAGAAGTTGGACTAACAATAAAAATTGCAATCTCGAACATAAGAGGACTTAACAAAGAAGCAAACAGGGTTGCCTGGATAGAACTATGGCAAAGAGAAAACTGGGACATTGTAATTAGCTCAGAGACGAATAGAAGTGATCAGACAACCAAACATTGGAAAACAGGAGCATATGAGTATCACTAGACCAGCATGAACCAGAAACAAGGAACAGGAGTAGGAGTGGCTCTCAAACATCAAATTGCAAAAAGAATTGTAAAGAAAGATACAATCGAGGGAAAAGCAATCATGCTTGACGTGACCTTCCCGTATAAGAAATACATCAGAATAATAGGAAAATACTCCCCTGCGAAAGCCACTAAAAAACCCAAGTTCGAAAGGATGATAATCAAGTGGCTCAGCCATAGCTACAAGTCAAATTGGAAAGTTTAATCGCAGGAGACTTGAATGATACAAATATGCCCTGTATAGACAGACTCTCACACAAACATCACTGATTTAAGAATAGGATATTATCCAACAATATTCTGATCAAGGACATAAAAGATCACGCATTTATTGATACTTTTCATACAGCTAACCCGCAGAAGAGAAAATATACATGGGAAGTAGACTCAACAACAGCAAGTAGAATTGATCAAATTTGGATAACACAGAATAGGCATCTGGAACTCTTGACAGCTGGGATCATGAACAAATACAAGCAGCTATATGAAAGTGATCATGGTATAGCAGTCGCTAGAATGCACCTAGTATTTCTCCTGCAGAAACAGAAAAGAAAAATATAAAAAGAGCCTAACGCAAGATACAACTGGGTGAACATAGAGCCAGTGAGGTGAGAGAAGTGGACGAAACAAATAGAGGAAGAGATAGACCTACCTAGCGAAGGGATGGACCAACATGGAAATATTGACAAAACGTGATACAGTCTAAGGAAAACCATTATGAGGGCAATGAGCACACACATCAGAAGTTTCAAGAAAACACAGATCCACTTACCCAATAAGCAAGAGAAATGCAACAAGATAGCCTCAACTACAGCAATTGGGCTTTGCCAGCTCAAGAAATTGCTACTAAAAGGAGAACAAGAAAAAGTCAGAGAGGAAGACATAATGAGAATCTAAGCCTTAGCTAGGAGAAATAGCATTGAACTTTCTAAGAAACTCAACACCCTGGAAGATTTCAAAGTTGCAAAAATCTTGATAGTGGAGGAGATCAAAAGCATCAAAAACACATCACACTGATAACTATGCTCAGCAACTAGCAGGAAAATCTGAGAGGCTATTAACAACTGCTTGACCTGGCTTATATGAGATAAGAAAAGGATGATAGACAGCTTCTTAGAGAGGGAAAAAAGGAAGATTAGACTCAACAAGTTAATCGTGAACAAGGTGAAACCTGAAATTATTCTGGAGGAGAAGGAAATAAGATCACGAGTTCGGGATCACTTCGAAAACTGGACCAATAAGCCTCAGCCACAAGAAATCCCACAGGAATGGGCAGAGGATTATGAACCTCTCCAATATGTAAATGAGGAGTGGTATACAGAAGTAATTATGGACTTTACCTCACAAGAGATAAGAGAAGTTATAACCAAAGCAAGCAGAACGTCAGCCCCGGGTCCCTCACAGATTCCATATATAGTATTTCAGTACCTGGGCCCAAAGGCTCTGAGGAAAGTCAAAAACATGTTCAATGCAATTCTTCACTCCAGTCGGATGCTATGGAAATAGAAGGAAGGTACCATATATCCGATCTCTAAGACATATGACTGGGGAAATGACCTGATGAAGGTCTGACCTATCACACTTCTAGAATCGATCAAGAAGATATTCACAAAAGGTTTGGTGAACAGGCTCTCCAATATACTTACAAAATATGAAATCCTGTCAGAACATAACTGGACAGTCCTGCCAAGCATAAGTACAATGGAATCTATTTTTGAAATAAATACAGTCATTGAAAATGCAAGAGAGAATGGCAAAGAATTATGGATTCTTTTCCAAGACATGAGCAAAGCGTATGATAATGTGGATCTAACCACTTTCGCAAAGGCTATGAGAAGGATCAGATGCTCTGAAAAACTTATAAATATCATAATGGAGGGTTTCAAGAAAAGGAGAAACATTATCATCACAGGGGTGGGGACCACAGATCTATACGAAGTCTGAAACAGGATTGACCAAGGAAATGCAATATTACCACTCCTTTGGTATATATATTATGATCCATTAATCAGAAGGGTCAATAAAATGCAAGAGTTCAGAAGCTTAATGAAGACATATGATAGAACACACCTTAGAACATCCTGAAGTAGCACAAATACTTTAATGATAGCATATATGGATGACACAGCATGGATAGCTGGAAGCTGGAAACAACTAGAAGCTATTCTAATGGTAGTTAGCTCCTTCTACAATCTTGCGCAAGTCAAAGTCAATTCAAAAAAGTCAGAGCTTCTAGTAATCAATAACAAAAAGGTGGTCGAGATTACTTTCGAGCACAACAAAATCGGAGTTGGCCAGAGAACAATCAGATACCTGGGTATCTGGTTCGACCAAGATGGAAGAAAGAGATACCAGATGAATCTGATGAGTCAGATAATATCCAACCTCACCAATCATTTGCTTTGGAAGAAAGTAACAGACAAACAAGCTCAATACCTAATAAACCATATGATTTTACCTAAGATAGAATATCTGCTACAAGACCTATACCTCTCAGAGGCAAGAATGGATAACATTGATAGAAAGTTTAGGAGAATCTTCAAACACAAAGTGGGTTTCACCACCTCAGCCCATAACTGTATCTTCTATAGCAACCTGGGATACTGCATATTCAGCATAAAAGTGCGCATGCTTTAAAAACACATTACATTGCTAGAAAAAATATACCCAGTGATAAACCATGCAGGATGGCTATACAGAGAGAGGATAACAAACCTTCAATGAACAGCCTGGTCAGATACGAGCATCTTGACTTCATGTCTGAAAATATATCTAGCGGGCACAAACTTTTTACAGAACATACTTATCAATACACAAAAACTTGGTTTTTTATTTAGAACTGCGAATATGTGCACAAAACACCTGAGCCGGACCTGACTTCTTTAGAAACAATCATGGGCCCTCACTGGTTCGAGAAGCACAAGAATAAGCTCAGAGCTAGTGACCTAAGATGGGTGGAGCAATTCACCAACTATAACAAGATCAAAACAATTAGTTAGGCACAAGTATACCAGATCAATGCATGAGAAGCACAAGGAAGGCAACCCTGCTTCTATGAGGATGTAGTCAACAAGCTAACCATAGACACAATACATCCATACTATACAACCAGACTAACCAACCTTTATTCTGGCATGAACCCATTTCATGGTATGACTTGTTTGATAAGATGAGCAGCAGATACCTGAAAAAGAGCAAGCATATCTGGATTGTATCTTTGAAAGATACAGTAGAGGAAGAACTCCTTGTGGGGAAGCTGAAAAAGAAAGATTAAAACATAATCACAATAAGACACTATACCGAGGACAGCCTTTTCTCTCATTGGAAGGCATGCCCAGAATGCAACAATAACATGAGCACATACAAAGATAACTGCATAATAAAGCTCTTAAGCAAGGACACGTTAGCAGTCACCGGAAGTAGCAAACAAGTCACATCAGATGGAAGGATATGCAAGGTGATCAAACTTCTTTTATTCCCAAACAGTATCAAAACAAGGCTATCCCATCACAAGAATAACCCCACTACCAAACTTAGAGACATCCACATCCCGGACCATTCACATGTGAATGAATATGAGCGATGAATTAAGGACAGCACCAGCAGAGAAAGAATCAGACACCTGCAACGTAGAATAGAAGGGTGGTGAAAAATTAAAATAACAATAGATGTGAGCTACTACAGAAGCTTCCATACTATTGCATTCCACATAACCAATCTACTGACGGGGGGCGAGACAAAGATAACAGCCCTCAAGATCCTCAAGAAGACAATACTAAATGAAGCAGAACTGAATGCAGTCATAGTGGTGCTGCTATCACTCCCAACGGAAACTGAGGCAACGATTCACATGGAAAGCCAGATAATCGCAACAGTCCTAAAAACTAAAAAGAACAAAAGCAAGATAGCACGGCTAATAGAATACACAAAAGACCTCATCCGCGTCAAAAGCCCGAGACTCCATATCGAAAAAATTGGGAGATATGGAACATAGACACACATCAGGGTAGACACAGAAACCAAAAGAGCAAGACTAAAATGGCAGATGACCAAGTTGGAAGTTACTCCTATTAACAGAAATATTCTTGAACTTATATACAGAGAATAGATAATAAACTTTAATAGTAGAAAAGAAGTCCACAACCATTTCAGGAATAAGCAGATCATGGAGTGATGCTACCTGAAAAGAAACCAAGATATAGACTCATGCTGTAATACAATAGACTGGAAAGCAACAGCCGATTTCCTAAGAGTGCGAAAGGTTACAGCAGGAGCTACGAGCTTTGAAGACCACCAATAAAGAACCTTTAAGTTAAAATTGTGGGTTCAAGAAATGCCAACAATGGTCAAGCTCAATGAACGGAGGGCAGACTTTTACAAATCCAGTCGCTGTGTCAGGTACAAAGCAGCAGTGGAAGACCAAACGCATATATACACATGTAGGGAGAATGACTTTGACTTCAGCCGACATATAGTAAAAACGATAGCACTTTTCCTTCAAAGTAGAGAGAAACGAAGTAAGCCCTGGGTTCAAGAATGGGTTAGGAAGGTCAAAGAAAAGGAAGTCAACCTCTGGATACAGTTATTGGCCAGAAGTTTGATCCCTAGTAACATAGTTAAAATGATCTATGGTTAGGCAAAGATCTTCAAGAAGAAAGCCAAGCCAACTCTTGTAGGATGCATCAAAGCAATCCAGGAAATTACAAGCGTAACTTGGAAGCGGCGATGTGATGCACTAGTCAAATGGGAAACATCATAGGGAATAATAAGGACCAACAAGAAAGCAAAGGGTAAGTGGAATCAAAATGTAACAAGGGGCCCCAACAGGAGACCGAAAGCATCAGTCAACCTTGACTGGAAAAAACAGAAAATTTTCAATTTTCTTTTCATTCCGAAAAATAAGGAAAATGGTGCTAACTTAGTTTAGGCAAGTTAGTTTCCTGAAAGGGGGCAACAGACCACGAAGGTCCACTGGAGATCCAAACCAGAAGGTATCTTTTACTAAATTCCTAACATACATGCTAGTATAGTTTGTAAAGCTTGGTGAACTTTGAAATAGATAGTGCAATGTAATATCAAGTAAAAGTTTCAATAAAGACCAACTGGAGGCTGAGACAGTTCAAAAAAAAAAAAAAAAAAAATGTCATTAATATGCCAAATTATTTATTTTTTTGATAAATGTTATGAGTGGCATTATGCCGAATAAATATTTTTCAACTAGTGTGACTGATAGAAAACAGGTCAAAATAATGCTGGATAGAATCAAGATTAAAAATGAAGAAAAGGAATATATAACTATCAAGAAGGGAGAAATTAAAAAAGAAATAAAGAGATATTATTACAAAACTTTCAAAAAATGAAACATTAATTTTGATAGCCTTACAAAGATTGAAAAAAAGAATACAATCCTAAAGATTATATTAAAAAAAGGTGATACAAAGACCTATTGAAGCCAATCTCCTAAGAAGACTATATGAAATACTTCAAGAACTTCTCAATAATAAAACCCCAAGGAGATCACAAATCAGCTATGAAATGCTAAAAAGACTGGGTCAAGAAGGAAAAAAATATCTTAGAAAGATGCTTAACTACTTTCTAAGGTGAGAAGTTACTTCAATAGGATGAAAGCAAAGCCATATATATCTCATAGTAAAGTCAAAGCCATGGGAATATAAACTTCTCAATACTAGACTGATAGTGTTGCTAGAGGTCACATGAAAATGCATCACTAAAATTCTCACAAATAGATTGAAAAATATTTGCAAGATCTATAATATCTTGAGAGGATCTAATTATGTAGGATTACTAGAAAAAAGTATAGCAGAACCAATTCAAATTATCAATAACATTTGCGGGGAAACAAGAGAAAATAAAAAAGAGTTATGGATACTTTTTCAAGATATAGCAAAAGCATATAATAATATTAGTTTAAATATGTTAATAAAGGCAATAAATAAAATTAAGATATCAGAAAGCTTTATTCAAATTATAATGAGTCTATTTTGAAATTGAGAATTTAAAACTATATTTGAAAAGATCTAACTAAAGTAATTATAGTAGGAGATGGAATTGATCAAGGAGAAACTATTTCATTACTGATATGAATAATCTTTTATTATGCAAGATTTAGAATAATGAAACAAAAGGCTACAAAATATTGGTAACTTGGAACCCAGAGTTAAAGAGAAACACTAGAATAAAGCTAGAGTCAAGGTATATAGCTATTGTATTTATAGATTATATAATATGGATAGCAAAATCTAAAGAAGATATAGAAAAGATTTTGAAAGAAGCAAAAATTTTTTATAGGACAAATAACTTGTA
Organism: Acaulospora colombiana; assembly: GCA_910592055.1. Lineage (NCBI taxonomy): Eukaryota > Fungi > Glomeromycota > Glomeromycetes > Diversisporales > Acaulosporaceae > Acaulospora > Acaulospora colombiana. The sequence continues at coordinate 11,402 of CAJVPT010001297.1, forward strand.
GAATAATAGTAGCAAATTAGTATTAATTATTTTAATAATTCCAATCAATATTCAGAAGAGATCCAAGCAAGGATCGATAGAGAAGTATTTAGAAAATTAAATAAAACTGAATAAACAAGATTCCTAGAGATCTAAATAGATAATCAGAAATCTGCTATCAAGCTCAAAGAATGGATGTTAAAGAAAGTAATATTGTTATCAAGTCCCTAAAGAACTAAAGGCTAACTGACAAGCAAGCACTTTATATTTTAAATAGAGTCCTAATATCTAGAATCAAATTCAAAATGCAATATAGTGTACCATTCTGATAAATGTGTAATGCTCTGACAATGGCCTATAAAAGCTGATCAAAAATAAGGCCATATTATATTGATCTATATCTAATAATATAGTATATTATTCCAGAATTTACAATTTAAAGAGTGTTTAAATGTTGCAAAAAAAAGTCAAATAATGGGATTGTGTAATAGGTTAAATGACTTAGGACTAGCTAGAATTACAATAATTATTACGTTAAAGCAATCACAAACTAAGTACTGGGACCTCTCAACCTACTCACATATAACTTACTAAACTATCTTCTGGGAAGAAGTAACTTTACATTATAAGTACTAAAACTGACTAAAGATATGGAGGTAACTTTTCATAGTTGGAAGTGAAATGATATCTTTAATTAAAGTATTAAAAATAGTTAAATTAAAGATTATCTGATAACAGATGAATACAATAAAACTATTTTATTACTCAAACACAATAAGTTGATATACATAAATCAGCTTATCAACTATGAAACTAGAGAAATATGGAATTGGCAAATACTCCAACTCTTACAAAAAACAAGTAAGAAATCTATTCTAGATTAGTACTTGTTAATAACAAAGGAGATATGAGAAAACAAGCTAGGACAGCTCATAAGATCTTGGAAAGAAGATTGGTTAAAGTGAAGATCAGAACATCTAATATTCAATCACAACTTCAATAAAAGACAAAAACTTTGGGTGATTATCAAAAGCAATAATCAGCAGTGATAACTTGTTTGGGGAAAATTGATTCTAGGTAACAATAAAAGATATATTAAAATAGATCATTTCAAATGTAACCGTTTCAAGGAAATTTAAGATCAAATCTAATGTGATGCCAGGGCTACCCAGAAGAGATCAAAACTGAAAACTGATACATAATAGAATCAAACATAAAACAAATATATATAGTTCCTTATTTTAATACTAAAAAATATACAAGAAGAGTTCAACTTTTAAAAATCTCTTGTTTCAAGATAACCTTAGAGAAAACAATAAGTAGAACAATTCATATAAACTTAATAACTACACAATGTGATAGAAGGTAACTGGAAGAAGTAGAAATAGAGGACTGAAAGAAGAAGCTTATTAAAGAGAATATTAAAGAAGATACATATTAAACTCATCTGATTGAAATACTCAGGTATAATAAGGGAAATAATAGTAATAACATGATGATCTTTTACTCTGATGGATTTCTTATTAATCATAGAAATAAAAACATGAAGATGGATATGGCATGAATATAAATTAAAAAAACAAAAAGGAAAGCAAATTCCAAGCAGAAGTAGCTGATTGGCCTTCATCTATAAGAGTAGAACTAATAGCAATAGTTATTATACTGCTGGTAGTATCAATAATAGTAAGATCAAGATCCATACTAACAGTTAAGCCTACATCTCCAAATGGAAAACCATTGAAAAGGAGAATTCCAAAAAAATCTACAAAAAAATAATTAAAGGAATAAAATTATTTCTTGTAAATATAAATGTTAAGCCTAGTAAAGAAAAAAGAATTAGATCTAAATCTTATTAATATTAAAGTATACTCTAATATTTAATATAATGAGAAAGCAGATATTTTAGCCAAAGAAGTATTAAAGTTCTCAACAATAGAATAACAAGATCTAGATTTACCTAAAATTATTATTAAAATAAAATGGCAAGATATAATACAAGATGCTACAATAAGGTTGTTTGTTAAAAAAACCAATGCTAAAATAATGACGTACCAATAGACAATCCAAAACAAAATAGAAAAAAAGTGCGATCATTAAATTCAAAATTAGTACAAGTAAATATGGGACCTAGTTTGGGAACAAATGAATAATGAACACATATAGAATATCTCTTTCAAAAAATCACAAAGAAAAAGCTTTCTTGTTAAGATAACCAGCAAAGAGTTATCTATATTAACAAAACTAGTTATAAAAAGATTAGACTTATATAAGCAAATAAAATATCTCATATGTGGACAGCAAGAAGAGACAATAGAACTTTTGCTAGAATGTCCAGTATACAAAACTCAGTGATAAGAAACCTGGCAGAAAGATATGAAAATTATAATACAAGGTTTTAACAAACTCTTGATAGATAGAAAAAAAGAGTCAGAAGAAAAAAAAATAAGTCTGACAATTGATAACAAAATGGAAAAAGGAGAAATAAATAAGAAAATAGCTTAACTGATAAAAAAAATCTCAAACACTGATTAGGATATAATTAACTTCTACATGGGATTGATTATAAAAGATCTAATGAATAAGATAGCAAATTTAAAGTGATATGGAAAAAGAATTGGTAAAGAAGCAAGAAAATGAATAATAAAGATACAAAAGAAAATACATTGTCACTTCAGAAAAAAAATTTGGATATTAGATGTGAGAAGGTAATAAAATGAAAATGGATGTTAGAAATTAACAAAGATGACAAGATCAAAAGGTTAATACATCTATAGAGACAAAAAAATAAGACTAAGGTACTAGAAAATCAGTCATATTAAGTATAGTTAAGGGAAGAAGAATTAAAAAATACAATGCTCAAACAGATCCTGCAAGATAGAATAAAGTATGAGATGAAATGGTTGGGTTTTAATCTCTATTAGAACTCAAAAGAGTGATTTACAGTAGTGATCTATAGGCAATAATATTAGAAGTTGGAAGGATATTTACCTGAACTCCTAATGGAACAATAAATTACTTTCAAAGTTGCACTTAAAAAGGTAAAACAATCAAGACAAGTGAGTTAATTAAAGAATTAGCTTTAGTGTCTCATATTATATATATAGCTTACCAATATTTAATAAAGTATACAGTATATAACTAGCCTAACAGAAAACAAAAAAAAAAAAAAAAAAAGTAAAAATTAATATTAATATTGAAATAATTAAATAAATATTTAACAAATTATAAATTGATTTATTTAAAAAAGTAATATATTTTATTTGATCATTATTTTATTGTAATATAAAAAAATAAAAATAGTAATGAAAATTTCTAAATTGAAATATAATATATAAAATTAGTTTAATATATATAATATTCTATTATATAAAATAAAAATAGATTAATGGTAGACTTATAGATCTATAATACAATAATAATACTCCCAGATTACTATCACAAGATTCAAAGTTCAATATTATATAAGATCTATAGACATAAAATAATCAAATTATATGAGAATAAGATTTTTGATCTTTCAGTAATCATTAAACTGAAATAGATCTATCATAAAAATTGTATAAAAAAATATCATTGATTTAATTATATGAATTATATCTAATCTAACTTTTCTAAATTGGACAGGAACAAGAAACTCTAGAATCTTATTTTTAAAACTATAATAATTATTTAAACATAATTTTAATTTCAAAACTATATTAATAGACTTTAAAATTTTATTTTAGGATTATAACAATTATTTAAACATTTCTTACTTCAAAACTATATTAGTAAATTTTGAAACCTAATTATTTTAGTTTAAATGCTCCAATATAATACTTGCTTAAATAAAAAACCTATTTAATAAAACTTGTTTATAATACTGCAAGTAATAACAAAAAATAAATAAAAAACTTTTATGAGATTTCGATAAAAGTATTAAAGTCTCTAGGAAATTAATATTTTTTAAGATTTGATATTAATATATAAACTAGTTTTTTTTTTTTTTTAACCCTAAGTCAGGCTAGATATAGTATGTGTACTTTATTAAATATTTGGATACATTACATTAATAAATATTTCACTAAAGCTAAATTTTTATTTAACTCCCTTGTCTTTATTTTAAATTTTTTAAAACTATAAGTGTAACTTCAGAAGTAATTTATTGCTCTATTAGTAGTTCAGATATAAACTCTTCCAACTACTAACTTCATTGTCTATAGATTACTACTACAGATTACTTTTTGATGTTTTGACTGGACTTAAAATCCTAACCATTTCATTCTATACCCCACTTCTTTTATAAGAATCTTCTTGAGACTTTTATCTTCTAGTTTTCCTTCTTCCGATAATAGTTTTTTTCTTGTTAAGGATATCATTTTCAGATCTAAAAAGATTGGAGTCTTCTTATTTTGTTTTTTCTATTGATTCCTTAAGTTTATTCCTATTAATAATCCTTTCATATCTTGTATTCCAAATTCTTTTTCAAACTTGATTGCAAACTCTTCTTTGCATCTTTATTATTCATTTTCTAGCTTCCTTTCCTATGCATTTACCATGATATTTTAGATTTGTCATTTATAAAATAAAATCCTTTCTTATAAGGCCAGCACAAAAACTTAAAGTATTTTGACTAGTTGTAAAGGTCTGTTCCACTAGTCTAGAAATCCACTTGTCAAACTCTTCTAGTTTTTTATTATTATTGATATTTTATCTATTACTTTTTTCCCCAGCCTCCGTTTTTCTTTCTTGTAGAAGCTATTTAAAGTTTCTAAGAGTTCTATCTATTCCTTTATTTCATATTTCTTGAAGTTGATTCTTATAGGCTCTACATTCTAGCAAGTATTTTATTGTTTTATTTTGTTGACTACATAAAATACACTTCACTTGCTTATATAGGTTGAATCAGTTTAATAAGAAAGCTTTTTTAGTAAGATTTTTTAAAGGATGTATCTCATATATGATTATCTTTTATTCTTTTCTATACTAAATCCCATGTGTAGTTTTGCTCTTTTAAAATTTAATAACTCTATTTTTTCTCCATTCAATTTTTCTAAGGTTACTGATAGGCTATTGTTTTATTTGTATTTTTGATAAACTGCCTAATTGAGTCATCTAAGATTATATTTTGCTATCTAATTTCTATATTGATCCTAAAGTTAAGATCTCTCTATTCGATTGGTGGAAATTTTAGGACTTATTTGACTAAGGCATCTATTTTTTCATTATAAATATTATTAAAATGTGCTTGATTTTGGTAAGTTTTAGGTTTACTGTTTTTTTCTTTATTAGCTTCACTATTCATACCTATAGAAACTAATTTTTTTCTTTTAACCATCTTTTGTATGTTCTTTTCAAATTCTCCTTTTCTATATTCTTTCATTTAGTGATACAAGCCTGGCTATCCATACAAATCTCAATTGTGACATTAATGGAAACTACTAGAAGTATAATTAGGATTACTACCAACTCAGTCCTTATAGAAGAAGGCTAATTATCTACTCCTGTTTGAAATCTATTTTTTTTTCCAGTGTTTTCTATTTGAATCCATGTAACATCTATTTTATTTCTTCTTTGCTATAATTGATCGTAATCTATTAGAATAAAGGATCAGCTTTTTTTTGGATCCTAGATCATGTTAAAGTATTTCTATTAACTAATCTAGATATATTTCTTCTTTAATATGTTCTCTGATTATAGTTTCTTCTCAAGTTTCAATATCTATATGGTCTACTTTATTGTTTTGAGAAAAAGTCTTGAAAGCGTATTAATCTTTATAAATTTCTTTTATAATCATATTCTCAAGTATTGTCTTGGAATTAGGAATTTTCAATTCTCTTGTTCTTCTAGTAAATATTCTTTTATTGAGATAAGGTATTGTATAGATTCCTTCTTTATCTCTTTTTATAATACAGCTATTGTTTTATCAAAACATTTTTGTAATCATATCTTCTGGTTATAATTAGTACTATAACAGATAAAGTGTTCTACTATTGTATTATATTTCTTTTTTGCTTGTTTTAATTTTCTTCAAATTAACTGATTATTCATGTTGCTTTATATTGCCCACAGTTTATATCGCTTGTCTTAATTAGGACTTATTTTAAGGTATTTCAGTTTCTATTTTGTACAGTCTTCATTCCAGGTTATTGTGAGCTGCTGTACTTGTTTATCTGAGAGGTCTTTGATTATGATTTGATACTACTTTAAAATAAGTCCTTTGCTCATATTCTGTATTAGTTGAAACATTCATCAATTCCTTATTTCTATACTTTTCTAATCCAATAACTGATTTAAATACATCAATTTATTATTTTTTAAAGATAGTATGGTCTTTCTGTATTCTTCTGATATAAGGTATTCTTAAATTAGACTATTTCCTTTACTCTATTCAAATATTTCTTGTCATTTTCAATTATGAAAGGTTATTCCTATATCTTTTACCAATTTAGTTACCTGAAGTGAGAAGTTGCCTTTGTTTGATAGGTGACATAGCAACTTGTAAGTTAGTAAATTAAGTAGTTTCCAATATTTGATTAGTGCTTACTTGAGTCTAATAATTGTTATAATCCCAACTGATCCTAAATCATTTAGTCTGTTACATAAACCTATTATTTAACTTTCTTATTGTAGTATCTAAATACTTTACAAATTGAGAATCTTTGGATGATGAATTATGCTATTTAGTATAGATCTATATAATATATTTTTATTCTTGAAAAGTTTTCTATATGCTACTGTCAATGTGTTATATATTTTTTAAGAAAATTTCCTATATTGTATTCTAAATTCTATTCTAGATATTAATACCCTGTTTAGAATATAGAGGGCCTGTTTATCAATTATTCTTTAGCTTTTTAGAGTTCTAACAATTATATTGACTTTTTTAAACATACATTCTTTGAGTTAAATTGTGGTTTTTTGATTGCCAGTTCAAATTTCTAGAAATTTGGCTTATTCTGTTCTATCAAGTTCTTTGATCACTTCTTCTTCAGTATCTATATGTACTCCTTCTAGATAGCAATTAGGATTGTTGATAGTTCTAAGTATTGACTTGTTACTATTGATTTGAAAATCATTAACCTTGTAAAAAGCTCTTGCAGTTTTCAAAATTTCTTCTATATCTTTCTTGGACCTTGCTATTACAGTATATTGTATTATTTATAAAGGCTATAGCTATATGCCTTGATTTTAACTTTCTAATATTATAATCTTTTAGATCAGGGTTCCAGGTAACTGACATTTTGTATCTTCTTTGAATATTATTTTGAATTTTGCAAAGTAGAAGATCATAAAAAATTCATTAAAGTAAGGGTGATATAGTTTTTCCTTGATCAATTCTATCTTTTGCTACTATAGATTTTATAAAATCATTCTCAAATATAATTTGAAATTCTCTGTTTTGAAATAGATGCATCATAATCTTAATAAAGTCTTTTGGAACTTTAATTTATTTCATTGCTTTAATTAATATTTTTAGGCTGATAGTGCCATAGGCTTTGACCATATTATGAAAAAATATTCATAGTTTCTTTTTGTTTTTTCTAGTATCTTCACAGATATTACTGAGAATTTGAATTGGTTTTGCTGTACTTTCTTCTAATAATTCTATGTAATTGAACTTCCTGAGAATATTGTTGACTTTACCATCTGATTAGTAAGGATTTTAGTGAAACATTTTCTTGTGATCTCTAATAAAACAATAAATTTGATATTTGAAAGTTTATAACCCCATGGCTTTGATTTAGCTATTGAATATATATGACTTTGTTTCTAATAAATTGAAGTGACTTCTCATTTCAGAAAGTTGTTAAGCATTCTTCTTATAAATTTCTTTCCTTTCTGAATTAATTTCTTAAGTATTTATAGCTAATTTGTGGTTGCCTAAAGCTTTATTATTTGGAAGTGTATATAATGTTTCACTTAATTCTTCTTGAGAGATTGGTTCAAGTAATTCTTTATATCAAGCTTTTTGTATAAATTCTTTGGACTTATACTTATTCTTCTAATCTTTTGATAAATTATTATAACTAGAATTTCATTTTTTGAATACCTTTGTATGATATTTTCTGATCTCTTTTTAAATTTTACTTTTTTGTATTATAATATATTCAATATTATTTTTCTTGATTTTGATTCTATTAAGTATAATCTTACCTTTAATTCAATTTATCAAGAAGTTAACTATTCTTTCTTGATTGTATCATAGATTTTTACATCTTCATTCTAAAGTTGTTTTAATTGTATCCCTTGTCTTTTTGGATTTCAACCTTTGATATATAAATTTTAATCTTTCTATCACATCCTAAATATCTTTTTTAAAGTTTTTCAATACATATTAGAAATACTATATTGAATATAGATGTTTTCAGTCTAGTGATTGGACTTGTGAATAGTATTATATTTTTCTATAGCCAAGCTAAGGTTATGTAGATTAGTTATGTTCTTTGATGTTTTTGTCTTGTTAAAAGTCCTTTTAGTTATAAGACTTTTCTATATTCAATAAACTTGAGGTTGTACTTATATTTTCTTTTTTCATTTGGAGCTACATTTTTAGTTGCAAGTTTATTGAAAGCTGTTTTATATAGTAGTTTTTCAAAAGTTTTTCAAAACCTATTATCTGAATTTCCCTTTTCTCTTGATTAGGTTTTTACTGTAGTATAGGTTCAAGTATTGTTTTAAACTTGTGATCCAAACTTTTTTGATATGTTTACCATTGTAAAGAGAATGATCTCTTTATGTCTATTCATTTTTGAGTATTTGTAAAAGGTTTATTGACTCCACTTCTTATAAACTGGTTTTTGTTATGAGGCATAATTACTAGCATATTATATTCACTTCCATAATATTTTTTATGTCTTGATTATTAAATCGAAGTAAGGAGTAACTTGCTAAATTATATGATATCCAAATATAATCTATTCTGTTACTGCTTGTTGAGTTCCATCTTATTAAAGTTTTGTTTTTGCCTTTCCATATAGCTTGTATGTCTATAAATCCCTATTTATCTAGAAGTTGAACAATAGTATTTATAAACACTATGATGATTTAAATATAACTTTGGAGAAAGTTTGTCTATCTTATGATAGATTATAAGTTGCATTGAAATCTTCTATCACTATTGTGAAATAACCAAGCCTATACTTTTTTTTAATGAAACTTGTTAATTTCTTCTATACCTTTTTGCTTCTTTTTTTATTCAATAAAATGTATATTTGTATAATACAAATTTTTTTCTGTTTCATAAGCAGATTAACAACAACTATATATTCATCTTTTTATTCTACAGATACTATTTTTTTTCTAGATCTTTTCTGATCAAAAGACTGATTCCTGCTTCAAATGGTATCTTATTATTGATACTATAAAAATTCTTGTAGGCTTTTTAGTTGTTGAAGATCTATTGTATATTGGTTTGAGTTAATTTTATTTTGCATAATTCTAGTATACCTATTTCTTATTCTTATATTTTCTCAATAAGACTCTATTAATTTGTCTTATTTGTAATACCTCTGATATTAAATGTACCTATTCTTATCTCTTTATTAGAAATCACATCCTTTTTATTGTTTGTTTCTACTATTTTATTTTAAACTTTTCTATTTAAAAATATTTGGTATTTCTCATATAAAAATAATATTATATCTAAATTGTTATTATATCATATTATATTATTATACTCATTTAATCTTTTTTGCCCTTATTTATTGTGGTTGTTAAGGAGAAACTAGACTTTTGGTTCTAATAATTATTATGAACAATTGATATGCTTTAGAAGTGATTTGCTTCTTTGTTATCATGTTTAGGTCTTTGAAAGATTGATTGTTCTTCTAATCTATCTATTTTATTATTTAATTTCTCAATATTTGCTAGAATATGATTTAGAGGATCTTGCAAAACTTCTACTTCTAGTTCTGACTCATTTCTCATATTTCTATAATAATTGTATCTTTTATTTATCAATTCTCTATTACTTTCTATTGCGGAATGTCTATTGGATCTGTTAGTTTCTTATTGTATTCTCTTATTATGATAATATTTAATTCATCTTCAATTTGTTTGACTCTGATTTTGATTAGAGATAGAAATAGATTTTATAGATTCAGTGTTTAATGGAATATCTGAAACTAAATTCTTATCTATTTCTATTTTTCTATATTCATATCTTACTATTGAGCTTTTAATTACTTTTTTAGATTTCTTTTTTTCTAAGTTAGTAGAGTATTTGACACTCTAAGAAAGACATAATCCTTGTAAGAAAATATGTTGTTTGTATGCATTATCTCTATCTTCTTTTATTGAAAAACAGACTACGTAAAGTTATGTTTTCTAAATGTAAAGGAATCTTTAGGTATAAAGCATACTTTTGCTTGAGTACCATTTAATGCCCAGATTACCAAAGTAGTATATATTTTATTTACTGTATATTCAGAAATTGTACTGGTTATAGTTTTTTTTAATCAAAATATAGTTGATTTCCTTATTACTTAATTCTGATTTTGAAAAAATGGCTTTTGACATTTCTGTGCTAATTGAAGTTATTCATTTTGCTTTTTAATCAAGGTGATATTTTATTATCACTCAATAAAGTATTGAATTTTATTTAGATTTAGTATTTTTCACTTGGTCTCTATGTGATATTGAACTCTTAATTTTGTGATTATAACTTAGGAGTACTACTACTGTACTATAGATCTATAAATCTACTATAATATATATATATATATATTTTAACCCGCAATCATGCCACAATGGCATGTCTTTATTGAAAAATTGAAATAAATTTACAATATTTTACAGACTTT
>CAJVPT010001298.1:0-22153 GCA_910592055.1 Acaulospora colombiana
TACTAATAGCATATAGACAAACACCAATAGATTCATAGTAATAGTGGTGTTTGCCATTCAGGGGAAACAAGAGGTATTATAGACATACTTGTTTAACATTGTGTTTCATGATGATTGTCTTTATCATATTGTTCTTTATTTTATTTTCTTTTACTTTTATTATATTACCCAACAACTAGCACGACCTTGGCATGTTAGTTTTCTTTCACCTGAGGAAAGGGCAACAAGTTGCTGCTTGTCTTGTGTTCGTTTAGTTCGTTTTGCTATCTTGTTTGTTGGTGAACTTGGGGCTTGTATGTGAGTTTTTTCGCAGTATACTTTCCATATGTCATGTAGGAGTTCTTTCCACTCTCTTATTGTGTTGATAATCGACGTTGTGATCACCTTGTTGCTGACTATTAGTCTGTTGAGTGTTCCTGGAATTTCTTTTATGACTGCTCCCCTGATGAGTAGCTTGAGAGTTTTAGGTGTCCTCAGATGGATGCATTGTTGTATGGTGTTCTTGAAATTTTTCTTGTGTTCTTTGTAAATGTGTGTCGATATGTGTTTTATTAGGATTCTGTGAAAGTTCTTCCTTAGAGTGTCTTCCTGGTTGCTACATATGAAGGGGTGAGTGATATCTTCTGTTTCTTTACAGTTGTGACATTTGCTGTCCCTGTAGGTTGAAGGGTATCTACTATGCAATTTGCTCCTGGTTGGTAGTTTTTCATACTAGATGTTAAAGCTGAACTTTCTCAAGTAGTGGTTCTTGATTGGGGTTGTTTGTTCTTCTATATTGGAAGGGTGTATGCTGTCGAAGGTGTATTGCCAGTGTATGTCCCTGAAGTTCTCCTCTGTGAAGCTGTTCTGAGTTCTGTTGAGTAATCTCCATCTGGTGAGTCTTATGGCTCTGTTGATTTATTTTACCATGTTCTTCCCTAGTATGTCTGTTAGTGTTTGGTCCCATTGGATACTGATCGGTGATAATCCCTGGCAATGTTCCCTGTTGTTGAAGATTTTCCTATTGGGTTTCATGTCTTGTGATGTGGAGTCGATTTTGGACAGTTTGTCTGCTTTTTCGTTGAGAGAAATGCCTGTGTGTGCTTTAACCTTGTGGAATATTATGGTTAGGCCCTGATGCTTCTTTATATAGCAGTATGTATTAGGATTGTTTGTCTTTGGTGTTGTTTCTTTCTTAGTCAGTAGTTGTCTAACATTTCTACTAGGTCGATTATCATATTGAGGCTATCCATGTAAAGCTGGACTGTAGTACCCCTGCCCAAAGTGCTAATTGCTATTACTATGACCATGAGCTCTGCCCTTGTAGATGATGTGTGTAGTTGAGTCTGTCCTTGGAAGGTGTGTTCTCTCCCTTCTTTGTCCTTGATGATCCAGTTAAAGCCCATGTGTGGTCTACTGCCATGATTGTATACTGAGCCATCTATGTATATTGTTACCTTTTGGTGGTCTTTAAGCTGGTGCTATATGGTTCTTAGTTCTTCTAGCTCTGAAGCTTTTAGGTTGAGTATTTTGTTAATGTTCATTATGCCTGGTTTTCCCATGTTTATTTGTAACTTGGGATATGAGTCATCTTCCTGTGGGGTTCCTGTTAGATCTTTTAGTTCCTTTGTTATGGATCCTGGGGATATTCTACATCTTAATTCGGTTGCCAGGCCCTCTGTGTCTCCCCTGGATGATATATTTAATCTTTTCACTGGAATCTGGATGGTGCGTTGCTTTCTTGCTGAGTATGTACAGGATTCCGGTGATGTGTCTCTTTCTCTTATAGTGCAACCCTGCATCTCTCTAGTGGGGATGCCCCTGTGATTCTTGTATAGTGTGTGTAAGTAACTGAGTTGGGACTGGTGTTTTATTTTTTCCTACCTATGATTTCTGTCTAGTGTTTGAGTGTGATGCTCCAATGTGGTTTGTGTGTATCTATTTGGACCAAAGATTTGCCTTGATTGAAGGTTCTGTAGTTGTTGGTGGCTTCTGTTGTCCTGTCTTGTATGTGTGCTGTGACTGTAAGGTTTCCTATGAGGCTGGTGTACCATTTTGGGGTTCCTCTTTTCCTTGTTTGATTGATTGCATCTACTTCTCTCCAGTGTAGTGTCACGTTCCTATCGAGTTGAGGATCTGTCCTATAAACATCAGATTATGTTTTCTGAGTAGCTGTCTGTACTGGTGATATGTTGCCTTGGGTATGAGTTCTTCGATTGTACTGTCTATCCTTTCTATCCTCTGCGGTGTCCTGAAGTTTGGGTTTAGGTGGAATTGAAAACCATGTCTTCTTAAGAGCCATAGAATATCGGGATCCAGGTTTTGCCTTGTCTTTAGAAGTGGTTGAGTAAGATGTGTTATGACTGACTCTGTTGACCAGAACATGTTTTGTAGACTTTATAGACCCATTTTGGATATTTGCCCTAAAAGTCCTCTGTTCTTTATCCTTTCTGTCCAGTTTTTAATATGAAGTTGCATCTGTCTGTCCCATATGTGATCTATTTTGTGTTCACACTGGTTATATAGCAGTGTGTTTGAAACTGTGGTGGCCATTCCACATTTGTGTTTATATCTAGTTGTGATCTTCCCCATTAGCTGGTTGCGGGTGCTTTCTGGAAGTACTATATCATTCAAAAGGTATTCCACACTTGACATGAATACATGGTTTATTATATATCTTATCTGCTTGTCTGTGGTTGCCTTCCAGCCTATTAGCTTGCTTGTTTTTTAGACTTTCTCAGTGATTAGCTGTTTTTGATATGTCTTCTTTCCTGAGCTATTTAGCCATATGTCAAGCATTCTCCTTGGAGTGCCTGGTATGCTACCCTTTATTGAACCTCCTTTGAGGGTAAAGCTTTGTTCGAAGTTTGCTATTTGATCATTGATTATGATTAACTGTGATTTTTGTAAATTTATCTCTATATCATTATGGTCATAGAATTCTGTTGCTATGTTCAAGATCCCTTGTAATTCTTCTGGGCTGTCTGCCAGCCAGGTTGTGTCATCCATATATGCACTAGTTTTCAATGACAAGTGTCTTTCTCTGTAAGATTCTTCTATAGAACTTTTCCTCCTAGTTGTGTATCCGTACCCTCTTCTTGATAAATCAACTTCTGTTAGTAGGGAATCATAGAAGATTTGTCAGAGGAGTGGTGAAATTGTGTCCCCTTGATCGATGCCATCTAATACTTTGTATTGGGAGGTGAGTCCATGTGCTGTGATGACTTTGTTCCCTCTGTCTCTAAGTAGAGCTTGTATAATGCTGATTGCTTTTTGCGATATTTTGATATGCTTCATTGCCTTTACTAGCATCTCTATATTGACTGAGTCGTATGCTTTGGCCATGTCCTGGCTGAGTATCCACAATTTCTTCTTCTCCCTTAATGCATGTTCTATATAGAGATTCATTATGTGTATGGGTGCTTGTGTGCTGCTTTCTGGAAGTGCTGCCCAGTTCAATTCATTGAGGATGTTGTGTTCTGTGCAGCAGTGTGTTAGACGGTCGCTCAGAATTTTTGTGAATATTTTCCTTCCTGCAATAAGTAATGTGATGGGTCTGATTATCTCGATTCTATTCTGCCAGTCCTTGGATTTGGGGATTAGATATATGTGTCCTGTGCTCCATTCTCGTGGTGTCTCTCCTTGTGCCAGAATTCTGTTGTACAGATCTATGAGCCATGCTAGCGCTTTCGGCCCTAGGTTTTTATATATGCTGTATAGGATGTCATCTGGACCTGATGCAGATTTGAAGCTTCTGTCTCTAATTACTCTGTCCAGCTCTTGTGTAGTTACTTGTAACAGCAGGCCTTCAAACCAGTGCTTGTATTCTGTTGTTTGGTGTGTACTGTTTTGTCCACCTATTTGATGTTTCCACTGGTATAGTCTTCTTGTGACGGGTCCAGGCTTCAAAGTGTTCTGCTACTCTGTTTTTAATTTTCCCTAATTCTGTGATCACCTTTATTTGGTTATCATTTTTGATAACCAGTTTGTCTGTATAATGGATCTGTTGAGTCTCTTTAAGATGCTATTAATCATTGATCTCTTGTTGTACAGAAGCTATTGTTGCCGTCTTTCTATGTATTGCTGTATTTTTCTGCTCCTTTGATGATTGTTTATGAGTTTAGCAGCAGTTTTGTACTGGGTGATATAGTCTTTACATATCTTTTTCCAGTGTATTTGCTTGTTCTATTGGCTGGATAGTTTGCATGATAGTAACTTCTTCGTCAGCTCTGGGAAATCCTTTTGTATACTATTGATTTGCTCCAGTATGAGATGTTCTGTGTGTTCATTGGAAGTGTCAATGTTTCTTTGAAGGAGTTCTGCCAATGTCTGGATGTTAGTGATCTTCTTATATAGAGTTGGAGGTTTTCCTATTTTCTTATTTCTCTTCTTTGATTTTATCTTGGGAATGTGAGGATTTGCTGCAATTGGAAGGGATTGTTTAAATTTGTTCCATTTGCCTTTTATGTCTTCTTGTTCTAGTTTGTCCTCTCTTACATTATTGTCTTCCATAATGCTCTTGAATTTTTCCCATTGTTTGATATCTATTTTATTTCAGTTGTATCGTGGGTTACTTCTATGAATCTTTTGATGATTGTTGATATTGAGTTGCCACATATCCATCCTAGTGATCATGATTTCATGGTCACTCTTATGTAGGGTATTCAGATGGTCTATTATGTGTGAGTTCCTAGTTTGCCAAGTTTCTTGTAGTAAGTACCATATCTGGTCGATTCTACTATGTGTTCCTCTGTTATTGCTCCATATAAAACTCTTCTGCGCTGGATTGTACGACCTGAATGTGTCTTTGAAGTTCTTGGTTATTAATCATTCTAGCAGCTTTGACTCTGGTTGGCAGCTATTTGGCTGTCTATGGGAGCTCCGTTTGTCCAGGGCTGGGTTGGGGGTAGTATTGAAGTCTCCTCCTATTATGACATGTGCGTTCATTTTTTCTGCTTGTGCTATTTATTCTTGTATTGTGTGCTCTATCTCTGTCTTGTTTCTGTTGCTGCTACTCCTTGGTGGGAGATATACTCCTATGATCCTGAGTTTTTGTCTCTTTGGGAATGCCATATCTAATGCTATAGCCCTTCCCTTAATCTCTTGTTTTCTAAATATTCTGATCGCAATATCCTTGTGTATGGCTATGCTTACCTCTTGTGCTATCTTTTGTTATTCGTCAATTAATGTGGTTAGCTGATACTTTTGGTACTTTCAATATTTGATCTGTGATTCGTTTCCATTGGTTTCTGTTGTGATAATAATCTCCCATTATTTCTCTACGCAGTATTCCAGCCAAAGGTTACATTTGTTGTCCTCCACCATTCATCTTATGTTATGTATTACGATTGACCATGAAACATGGTTGATATTGTTCTTCTTTTCTGTGTGTCCTTGGTTTTGTCCTGTGATGAGGTGTTCATTGTGATTTGGTTTTGTGATTATTGTTCGTTTGGGCAGTGTTAAGATTTTTTGTTTGCTGCTTTCCCCCCTTGGGGTTCTGTTGCATTGCTTGCTATCATGTTAATATGTTGAGTTGCATCCTTTCGGAGTGCCTGTTGTGAAATCTTGACGAGATTGATTACCTCTTCCATTGTTGCACTCATTCTGTTTAGTTGTTGTTGGTATGCTTCTTGGGATTTCTTTATATCTTGGATGCTGTCACTGGGGGCTCTCAGTTGCTCCTCACTATTAGTGTTTGTGTCCTCCTCTAGGTCTTCCATGAGTTTGTTGATGCTCTCGGGGTACCTGTTAGTGCATTCTTGCTCTAGAGTGTCCACTCTCTCAGCCAAGTGTTTCAGGTCGTTCTTAATTTCTTTTATGTCTTTTTGAACTGATAGCAGTATGTTCAAGATATCGTCTTGGTGTTGCTTGTTCTCTGGGTTATGACTATATTTCAGGATATTTGCATAACTCCTTGGATTGTCTTTGGTGTTGGAATACCTTTGTATATATTGGTTAGGAGCTGGTCTGCTTCCTTGGTGTCTAATAATTTTGAGGTTGTTTAACCTATTCATATATTGTCTTGGTGGAAGTGTCTCTGGTTTGTCAGGGTATGAGTACATGTGTGTTCCAGTGAGCCACAAATGCGGCATAGAGGGATCTCTCATTGGACCCATTGTATCTGTGTTTCTCTGATTTGAGGGGCTGATGATTTGGCTACCTATAGATCTTCTCTAGACTGGAAAGTGAAGACAGCAAATCTTTTAGCCTGGTTATCATTGTTCCAAGGTATGTATACCGATTTTTCTCCTGTGCTTGTGGTGATACTGTCAGGTCTGATACTGTTATATCTGGTGGTAGTTGGGTGAAGGTGGCACTGTAATATTCTCTTTCTTCTTTGATTTCATGGGTTTTGTAGAATGGTAATATCCTGCATGAATAGTATCCCTTTGTGAGTGAACATTCCTGGCTGATCTCTACATAGTCGAAGATATTGGAGAAGGTGATATTTGCCATCTGAATGGTCCAGCTTTCTATAGAGTTATGTAGTCAGTGTTTATCTGTTCGTTGAAAAATTCTGCTAGGTCTATTTTAGTGAAGTGTAGGGGAATGTCTCATACTCTGATTGTATGGGAATTGCTTTCTTGGAAACCCAGGAGGGCAATCTTCCTGAATTTGACATTTTCATTCTCTGTAAGTGTAGTTTCATATGCTGTGTTTGCTTCTTATTGATTGCTGAAAATAGTGACGATCTGAGGTTTTCCAATTGGGTATTTGTACCTCACATATTTCAGGAAGGGGAGGTGTGCCATTTTTTGTCTGATGAAGTTTATTTTCTCCTCAGCTGTCTGTCCGGGGACCAGGTTTGAATTGATAAAGGCTTTTCCAGGCCTAAGGGTCTCTTGATATTCTTGGTGCTTCTGGAAGGTAGTTGGGGATCACTGTTTTTTTTCTATGTTCTCGTAGCTGTATCCAGTCTGTTTAGTGATGCTTAGGATGCCCTCTTTGGCTGGAATGTCTAGAGTTGTTTCTTCTTTGACGGTGTGCACTATATCTGGTGAGAGTGCTCTGCTAGTTTTTGTGCTGGTCTCTTTCTCCTTCTCTGGTTCTTGCATATTTGATTCGACATCCATCCTATCTGCTTGATTCCTGTCCTTCTTCTCTTTCCCCTTGTCTGATGGTTTCTTCAGATTAGCTGTTCTTATTCCTAGTGATGTGTGTCTGAGTTGCGAGGAGGGAGTTGTTGCTTTAATTTTTAAGATCTTTCCATTGTTTCTGCTGATCCTGTTAATGTTATATTCTGGTGTTGTCTGCCTTACAAGGCTTCTTAGCTGCCTTGTGAAAGCCATCTTGTAAGCTGCTGCTACTTGATAGTGAAATAGAGTTCATTTTTATGTTTTTTGCCAAAAAAGGAAATTTTTACGGTTTTTAAAATTTTTGGGAAAGATTTTTTTTATAGGAGTGTCTATTTGTTTATATGAATTCTATTTTATATATTAATGAAGATATACTGTTAACAGTTGTGATATTTATTGAATTTTAAGCAGATTTTTCTTGATTTTACATTGTATAAGTTGACTTTGTAATAGTATTATTACTAAGTATTGCTTGTTGTTATATATTTTTGTCATTCGAATTGCATTCCATTATTGTTTATTTAAAGGAATTTGTATATTACCTGAAACAGAGTTTGTATTGTGCATGCAATTCATGTTTTAGTCAAGTTTTTGCATAGATGATAAAATTTGTTGTTATTGATTATAGATATTTTGATTATTATTGAGAAGAGTCTCTTTTATTGTTAAATTGGTTTCTTTTTTATATGAAACACAATGTTCTCTTCATGTATTTAAGGTATTCTTTATTATAAGTTTTAAAATTAATAATATATTCTTTTAAGTTTATAATTTCTTTTTTAATTTATAAGATTTCTTATTTTATTTTTTTAAGAATATTTAAGACTTGTGCTAGATTGGATTGGAATAACTGTTCTATTGTTTTGTTTTTTTTTTGAAGTTTTAACTACTATTGCATATGAACTCAGTTTAGTCTAATATATATGTTAGTTGGGATTTTTTATCTAATCATTTCAGTATGAACTGATTGAATCTATTGTAAAGCTTGCCAAATCTATTTACTTGTTCTGTGTTATAGTGATTCTATTGTTCTTTTTTTTTTAATTGGGTATTGAATAACAGGTATATTGCACTACCATATATTATATAGAGTTTTATATTGATTGGTTTCTATTTAGTTTGAATTTTACTTAAAATAAGGTTTTGTATTATAGATTATTCTAGTTATTGAACCCTACTATAGCAAAACATTTGTATTTGTATGACATATATCTTAAAATATAATATATTTTTGTTTTTATTTATTCAATATATATTTGAGATTAAAGGAAATGGTATTGAAAACAAATTGATCAGTTTTATTGTAGTATTATCATATGCTTTTATTTGATCCATATCTTATTGTGTATCAAAAATTCTGACTAAGTCTAATTACAATAGGATACTTCATTTATTAATTAATTCTTTTTTTAATTGTTAATCTGTATATATAATAACTGTTGATTGCTACATTTGTTATATTAATATGGAGATATTAGTAATTTTTTTATATTTAATAAAGATTTATTATATATCTATAAACTTGATATTTAGAAGATGTTTTATACCCTGATACTTATTTCTTTATCTAATTTAAAGAATGTAAAAATTATATATTCTAAATACATATCTTCTATATCAAGTAAAATAGTATTGCATATTTCTTTTGCAATGGGATGATTGCTAAAAATAGTAATAATATGTTCATCTTCTCCTTTTTCTTTACCATAAGTAGAAAGAAGATCTAAGACCTTTAATTATATATATAATTTTTTAACTAGTGGTTCTTTCTAGATAATAGAAGCTTTAATTCCTGTTTTGACTTTTTCTTTATCAAATATAATAGTCTGTCAATAGGAGTTCTTGATTTAGGCTTACAAGTTTACTCTCATATATTTGGTTTTGGATTTGACCTCTTTTTAAGTTTCTTTACTATATTAATTATCCTTTCTATTGTTACTTAATTCCTCTATTTCTATGTTATAATCTTTATTGTCAAGTATGTATTCTCGGATTTTTTGATCAATATCATGTTTGAAAGTTAAGGTACTTATATTCAATAAGCTATTGTTATCTAGGATATTTAATTAAATTGTTTTCTCAACTTGTTCACTTCATAAAAATTGTATTTTATTGTTTTATTGTTTCATATCAATTTTTGAATTAGAACTAAGAGTCTAGTTAATGTGATTAATGTCTGAATGTTGTTATTGTTTGTTTCTAGAATTTTCTGATCAAATTTTCTTTACTTTTCCTTTATCTTTATTTGTAAATTTATTTTTCTCCATTTGTATTTCTTTGCATAACAATTTTGTATTATCTTTAGTTAGAACATTCTCATTATAGTTGAATCTATTCTATACATATTGCTTTCATTGTTCTCTTGAAGAACTCATCTCTCCATTCACTCTTCTTTTTTGTTTTCAAAATTGCTGAAAAAGGAAATTTTTAAGAAAAAAAAGATCGGAGCTACTGTAATCACATGATTTCGGTAAATCAAAATGAGAATCATACTTGGGGTTTCTTTATTGAGAGTTACCCGTAAATCTATCCAATTAAAATTTATTATTTATACGTAAGTACGTATAATGATTGTTCGATACATAATCTTTAATTTCAATGGAGGGCAAAGCACAACAAACAAAACCAGAAAATAGAGACAATCTACATATCGAAAGCAATGAAGTAATTCAAACTGATCCAGTCGAGTCAGTTGAAAAATCAATCCAAAATTGTTCTTTTGACGATTCTTATTTTGCTCCTTTTTACGATAGAACATGTTGGGTTTCTTTGGTTTATTTGGTATTTTGGGATTTATATATTCTAAGTTTTAAAATTTTTTTGGCTACGCTTACTATCGTTACCGGTTGTCTCGCTATTATTATCCCGCCTCTTGGTTATCTTCCATTCTTTTATACAGTTAAAATATTGAGGTAAGTTTTGATAATAGAAGTATAAAATAAATTTGACTTTCAGGGTAATACTTTGCGAAAATTGCGGTGTAATTCACAACATAGATACTTATATTTTTATATAGAAAACTTGCACGATATGAACTTTCACGGTTTGCGGATAATTTTCCGAACCTATTTCGCAACATACACATACCAGAGGTCATGCCACCTTCAAGCGGCCAATCCACGACTTGTATTGGAAATTATATTAATAAATTTCCAAATGATGGCTTCACTGTTCGAGCTCTAGGATATTTTCTTTTCATAGAACCAATTCTTTTCATTATTTTCTATCCTTTTATTATTATTTTATTTTCTATATTAGTTTGTTTTACAATATGTGTTGGACCACTATGCCTTATATCTTTGAAAAAGTTTTTTAAATGGAAAGGTAAAGTGGCTATAAAAGTGTTAACAAGACAAATCTCAGCAGAAAATCCATGCTAGTATCAATAAGTTTAAAAAGAAATCTAAATGTCACCGTAATTTTTTTTTTCAAAACTGAATTCGTTTTTATCATATAATTGCGCAGAATAGATAAAAAGAAAATTTATATTATGTACGTACTTCGATGGCATAATCGACAACACGTCTTCATAACCTAAAGGCATCATCGAAATTAATTTTTAAAAGCTTTAAAAGCTAATAACAATATACAAAAATTCATATGACCCATCAAAACATTAACGCTATCGAACCAAGACTACGTACCCCCTCCTAATTCTCATCGCTCGAGGATGACGACGAACTCGAAAACTTATCGTCACTCAAGATGACGACACAAATATACATAATTAATGGTCATGGTATAGTTATATTTCAATTAAGCGGTATGTTTATAGTCTAGAAAAAGAGATCTTGGTTTGAACAAATAGCAACTTTTTCACCATCTGAAAACTCGTTTGATTCATATTGGCCTTATAAATTTAAGATATACAGTAGATTAATCTGATTGAAAGAATAAACAAGATTGGAATATCAATTAATATTATTAAAACACAGGAATACAATGAATTTTTTTCAGCATATTTTATATTGATTAATTATATTTAGTACGATTTTGCAATTCAAAAATTGAGTTATAAAATTTTTTAGAAACTTCAAAAAACAAACAATTAATAAATGAAATTTTTACTATAGAAAATCTTTTTTATAGTTTGATTTAATGATATAAAAAATCTTTTGATCTTTAATATTAATTTTTTATTTTGATTTTTAAAATTTTCTTGTTAGTAATAAAAAATATTTTTATGTCAAGCTTTTATTTAAAGGGAATTGTAAATTAAAAAAAAAGTATTAGTAATTAAGATATTTTAAGAAATTACTAATAAATTATTTTTTTAATTAATCTGCAATTATGTCAAAATACTTGTTTTTATTAAATTACTTGAAAAAATATCAAAATAATCTATAGACTTTCTCACATAATGACTAACTTATCTTTGTACATTATTGGTTAAAGAATTACATATATTAGTTAAAAAATATAGGATATTCATTAAACTAGTTCAAACTAAACAAAATTAAGTGTCAATCAAATACTTTAGGTCAGATTTAGAGAATAATATTACACATTTCTAGTAGCTTGACATGGTATTTCTAAGTCAACCAAGATCATTGCCAACAGTTTGTTACTGTTGATATCTCAGAAAACAATAAATTGCTAAATTTGGTACTGGAAAAGAGTAAAATGAAAAATAACTCAAAGTCCTTTAAAAGATTCTTGCTTCAATTTATAGTTTCTTTTGAAAGAGGTTTTGTCTAATTGGGATATTCTTTTTTGCTTCATTTGAATCTTGAAAAAGTCTTTTTTATTACTATCTATAATATCGAACAAGTTATTATTTAAGTATACATCAAATTAAAATAATCCAAGAGAAATTAAAAAACTCTTTTACCTTAGAAAATCTTTTTATCACCTACGGAACTTAAAAAAGAAATAAAATTTTTTTGTACAAATTTACCTTACCTTTTAGTATTATAACTTTTTTTTCTATATTACTTATAATATAATAGAAACATATGAGTATGATAAATAGGAGCTTGTTTACTTTTTCTAAAACCAATATGTTTCATATTAGCCAGTTACCTTTAATAAGAATTTATATTATCCAAAATTTAGGATCAAATAGAGGTAGGCAAAATTCTTCAAAAAACTATGAAAGTGATAGCTCCAAGAGATCAATAAGTGACCGAAAGAAGAAAAAATAGATCTTTTTGTATCAAAAATCTTTATATATTTCTTGCTTCAAAAATAAAAAAGACCTTCAGATACTTTGCTATTGATTCTTTTTTCTTTGAAAACTTTTATTAATAATTTTTATATACTTTGAAATAATGCTATATATATAATAATTTATACATAATAAATATATTACCTACTATATATAGTAACTAGCCCATTAAGGAAAACTATATGTCACTTTTTTAATTTTTTCTAGAATAATTTTATAAAATAATCTAGTTATTAGACCATTGTATTTACTTTAATCTATTCTCTAGTTTGGAACTTCAGCATAATTCATAAATTTCTCCTTCTATCAAAATTTTCTATAATATGTCTTAGGCAAGTTTGGTTATACTTTTATATATCCTATTAATACAATATTTACTCTCTTTAAGACTTTAACCTTCTTAACCTAATAATTTCTTTATCAATTAATAAGATTGTTGGAATGACTTTATCAATCTGATTTCTATCTTGATTGATTATAAAATTAGATTTATGCTTCTTCACCTTATTATAGTAATGATAAAATATTGATTATTTACAATATCTATAGACCAGCCTGATTTAATAAAAATTGGCTATAAGGAATATTATATTACAGTAGATACTTTTATTTTGAGTATTAGTAAAATAATCAAGGTTATACCTAATTACAAGTATTAATTTGACATTCAATAGAATCATTTTATTATATGTGATATTTTTTTACTTAACCTTTAGATGATATTGAACTCTAGTTCTTATGATTGTGATCTGGAAGCACTATCATTGTGCTATAGATCTATGGATTAAAATTATTAATAAATTATTAATTAATTATATTGTTAAATATTTTATTTACTATTTTATTAACAATTTATTACTAAATCTTTAATTATTATTTGATTATTAAATAATAATATACTAAATAATACTATTAAAAAAACTTTATTAATCTTTTTATTAATTAATTTTATTATAATTGATAATAATTCAGCTGCTCAATATTACAATTTTTATCAATGTATATTAGAATGATACTACATATAATTAGAGATCTTTTAATATGCTATTTTTATAAACAATTATTTCAGTTTTATAACAAATAAATTTAAACATTATATTCTTTTATAGTTTAAATTTACAAATATTTTTTAATAAATTTAAAGTCTAGATTTTCAATTAAAAATCTAAAGTTCAATTGTTTAAACTAGTAAATTATAGATATTTTTAAAATAAATTATAAATTATATATAGCATAAAATATTTAAAATCAGAAAAATATAATAGTATTTAATTTAATATATAGTTACTTTCAAAAGTTTGAGCTCATTTACAATGTTTTTATTATAAATTTCAATTTTAATAATTTTTAAATCATTAATTATACAATCAAAAATTATAAAATTTACATATATTATATATATATTTTTAGACTATATTGTTAATTTATTAATTAATTAAAAACATAAGTATATTTTCATTTGAGCAGTATACTATACATTACAGTTAAACTATTATTCTAATTTAACTAACTTATCATAAGTATAAAAGTCTTTAGTTTAACCTTAAAGACAATATTTTGCTCTGTGATGTCTTAGGTAAAAACCCTTCTAGTCTACTATATCATTGTCAACAAGTTGATACTGTCATATATTTAATCAAGCTGCTAGAATCTAGAAAACTACAAAAGGATAGGTTGAAAAAAGAAAAAGGAGAATATCTAAAAATGACTAAATAAATAACAAGAAAATAAAAAGATAAAAATTGAAAAAAATATTTTCAGCTTTCTCCAAAGACCTACTTCTTAAAATTTTTTCTCAATAAGAAATACCTGATTGAAATATTCTTTCTTTTCCTGATTATCTGAAAAACTTATCCCTTTTTAATCTTGATTTTTTTTTTTGTGTACTATCTGAGAAGACTTATTATCTAGTGAGAATCTTTACTTTTAGGATACACTTTATTTCAACCTTCTTTAAATAGTGATTTTTTATCTATCTATAGTAGAAAGGTGACCTATGATAGACCTCAGGTTCTTATATAACCTAGTAAGAACTGAATTATGTTGTTTCAATATGATACCTTCCAGAAGCTATGCCTAATTAAAGAAATTTTACTAGTATACATTTTTCATTACCCAAAAGGCCAGATTTATCAATAATTCATTTGCCTTGTGATGGTAGGAGGTCTCAAAAGAGATGAAAATCCTTCAACAACTTTTGAGAAAATATATTCTCAATTGTAACCAAAGGGTTGAAGCTTAATATGGACTAAAGACCATTTGATCTTATTGCCTAACTGGAATAAAAAGAAGATCTTAATCTTGAATTTTGCCTGACCAGGATGATAGAAAAGAAAGACCTTAACTTGAACAAATAGTAGTTTTTTTATCACCTGAGAATATATTGCTTATATATTATTGACCTCATAGAACTTGATCTATAGGTTAATTCAATTGAAGTGGAACAGAGTAAGGTATCAATTAAGTCTTTTCATTATTAATGATGTTATTAAAATATATAAGATAACCAATAGAGGCTTGTTTATATTCAGTTACTAATGTGTTTCATGTTAATCAATCACAAAAATTCAAGGTCAAATTGAGATTGACAAAATCTAGCAAGAAAACCATAAAAAATAGTAGACACTTTAAGAGGATACAGAGACAGTATATAAGAAGATAGATAATAAACCTTTTCTTGCTAACAAAATCTCTATTTCTTATCACTTCTAGCTCTGTAAGGTAACACTCCACTTGTCAATCTTTTTACTTTATAAAACCTTTTTCTATATCTTTTATCAACTTTTTATAGTTAATATGTCTTTATTTACAGGATAATATAAACTATATACTATCTATTATAGTAAATAATTAGACTATTCTATATATAATATATTTAATCAATCCATTTAGTCACCTGGTTTTACTTCTAGAAAGAATATATGACACTCTTTTAATTTTTTTAGAACAATTTTATAAAGTAATCTAGTTATCAAATTATTGCATATACTCTAATCTGTTCCCAGTTTTGGGACTTCAGTATAGTCTACAAGTTTCTTTTTCTATCCAGGTCTTTTAATAATATGCTATAGGCAAGTTTGACTATACTTTTATGCATTTTACTGGTTCAATATTTACTCTCTTTAGGACTTCAACTCTCTTGATTTGACAACTTCATTATTGATCGATAAGATTGTTGAAGTATCTTTGTTAATCTGGTTTCTATCTTGATTAATCACAAGATCAGCTCAACCTCTTCTATCTTATCAGGATAATAATAAGATAATGATTATCCATAATACCAATAAATCAGCCTGATCTGATAGAAACCAGATATAGATAATATCATGTTATAGCAGATTTTTTCATTTCAGGTATCAATAAAATAGTCAGGACTGTGCTCAATAACAAGTGATAACTTGTTATCCAATGAAATTTTTTTAATTGTGTGTAGTATTTTCTTTTGATCCTCAAGTGATATTAAATTCTGGACTTTGTAATTGTAACCTAGGAGAACTACAACTATGTTATAAATCCACAAGTCTAATTCACATATATTATGTTTTATTTTTTTTTTTTAAACCCTATGTCAGGCTAGGTATGTGTGCTTTATTAAACATTTGTATACTGTACATTTTAAATGATTCGCTAAAGCTAAGACTTTACCTAACTCACTCGTCACTGTTCTAACTTAATATGTCAAATCTCTAAGTGCAACTTTGGGAGTGATTTATCACTCTGTTAATGGTTCAGGTGAATACTTTTTAATCTTTAACATTATTGCCCACAGATTATCACTGCAGATCACTATCCATTGTTTTGATCCAGCTTAAAACCCAACTATTTCATTTCATAAGTAACACCTTTGAGTAGAATTTCTTTCGGGCTTTCATTTTCTTGAGTTCCTTTTTTTGGTAGAGGATTTTTACTTTTGGGGACTAATGGTTTTAAGCTGTATGTGCCTGAGGGTCGGTTGATTTTTCTACTCTGCAGATCTTTTGTGAATATTCCCATTCGATTACCTTTTCACATCTTTTGTTTCAAATCTTTTTTCTTATTTGGTTGCATACTCTTTTTTGTATTTTTTATATCCATCTTCTTGCATTATTACCAATTTTTTTTCCATGGCATTTCAGATCTGCCATTTTTAGGATTAAGTCTCTTTTTACTAGCTCTGTGCAAAAACTTAGAGTGTCCGGACTGATTTTTGAGGTTTGTTCTATCAGTTTGGAGATCCATTTATCCAACTCAGCGGTTTCTTTTTCATTATGAATAATCAATTTTGCATGTTTTTCTTTTGCCTCTTTTTTCCTCTCTTGCAAGAGCCCTCTGAAGTCTCTAAGAATCCCATCTTGTTCTTTATTCCATGCTTCCTATAATTGTTTTTTGTATGCTGGACACTCTAATAAATGTTCAAAAGTTTTACTTTGGTGGCTACATGCAATATATTTTACTTGTTTGTAAAGATCGGGCCTTCTAGTTGTCAGCTTGTTTAGAGTTGGTAACTCATTATTCATTAGTTTTATGAGAAAGTTTTTTTGCTGTGATTGTTTAAAGGAAGTGTCCTATGTGTGTCCTTTTTTTATTCTTTCCTATACAAGGTCTCAAGTATGATCTTGCTATTCTATAATTTGATAGCTCCATCTTTTTTCAGTTCTGTTTTGTTGTGTCCACTAGAAGGCAGTTGTTTTATTGTTTACTTTTTTGACAAACTGTCTTATTGGATTATTCAGCATCTTTTCTTGCCATCTAATTTCTGTAATAATCTTGTATGAGTCAGCTCTTTCCATTCTATTGCTGGGAGTTTCAGAGCTTCTTTGGCTAGAACATCTGCTTCTTCATTATCGAATCATTGAAATGTAACTTAATCTTGATAAGTTGTAGGTTTATGGTCTTTTTCTTTATCAATTCTAACATTCATACCCACAGGAACCAGTTTTTTTCCTTTAACCAACTTTTGTGAGTTTGCTTTAGATCTTCTTTTTCTATTGTTTTCCACTTGAAGATATAGGCCTGACTATCTGTATGGATTTCCATGTCACTACCCATTGGGATTATCAAAAGTATTGTGACAATTGCTATAAGTTCAGCACATGTTGAGAAGAGTCAATTGTCTACTTTTGTCTGAAATCTACTTTCTCTACCATATCTCCTATTTGAATCCATGCTGCTTCCATTTTCATTTCTTCCTTTTCATGATTAATGAGTGATCCATCAGAGTAGAAGATTAGTTTTTTAGCATTGGATCCCAGGTTACATTGAAGTATTTCTATTAGGTGGTCCTAATATACTTCTTCTATAACATTGTCTCTAATGATGACCTCTTCCCATCTTTCGATATCTACCCAATTCACTATATTGGTTGGAGCTAAGGTTTGAGAGTTTGGATCCATATTAGTAACCTTTTTCATTGTTCCTTCTAATGATACCTTGGGACAGGGGATTGTTAGTTCTTGAGCTCTTCTAGTTGACTTTCTTGTATTGAGATATGAAACTTTATATACATCTTTTATATCTCTCTCTAATATACATCCCCCTTCTTGTTTTGTATCCTCTGGCATCCTGGGTATCTTGTTAATATCATCGTTTGAGTATTATCATTACTACAGCAGTTGAAATATTTGATATTGACTTTATGTCCTATTTTTGTTTGTTGTAGTTTTCCCCAGATTATATGATACCTAGCTTTCTTTTTAATTATCCATAGTTTTTGTTATTTGTCACGATCTGGATTAATTGCAGCATATTCTGGTTTCTACTTTGTCCAATCTCTTTTTCATGTACTCATGAGTTGACCTACTCTATTACTTGGGAGAGTTTTGATTAAAGCTTGAAACCATTCAGAAATGGGACCTTTACTGGTGTACTGAAGTAGTTGGAGCATTTACCAATCCCTAATTTCTTTAGTAGCTTGATCGATTAGCTGGTCTACATACAGCAGTTTATTGTTTCTTAATGATGGTATGGCTTTTCTATATTCTTCTATTGTAAGGTGTTCCTTAATTAAACAATTTCCATTGCTCCATTCAAAGATTTCTTGTCATTTCCAACTGTGAAAGATCATTCCTATATTTTTAGCCAACTTCATTACTTGGAGTGTGAAGTTTCTCTTATCTGGTAGATGATTCAGAAAGTTGCATGTTAATAGATTAAGCGGTTCCCAATTCTTTATCTGTACTTGCTTGAGTCAGATAATTGTTGTAATTCCTGTGGGACCAGGATCATTTAGTCTATTACATAATCCTGTTATTTGACTTTCTTGCTGTAACATCCAGATTCTTTTCAGGTTGTGAATTTTTGGATGCTGTATTACACTATTTGGTATAGATCTACATAGGGTACTCTTGTTTTTGAAGAGCTTTCTATATGTCGCTGTTAGAGTATTACATATTTTCCAGGTTAGTATACTATGCTATATCCTGAATTCTATCCTTGGAATTAATACACTGTTTAGAGTATACAGGGTTTGTTTATTTGTTAATTTCTTACTATTAAGAGCTCTGGTTATTACGCTGATCTCTTTTAGTATCCTCTCTTTGAGTTCAACTGTAGTTTTTTGATTGCCGGTCCAGACTCCTAGAAATCTTGTATGTTCTGCCCTGCTGAGCTCCTTTAGCACTTCTTTTTCTATACCAGCCTGAACTTCTTCTGGATAGTGATTAGGGTTGTTAATAGTAATTAGGATTGATTTATTATTATTGATTTGGGAATCGTTGGCTTTATAGAAGATTTTTGCAGTTTCGAGGATTTCTTCCATATCCTTTTTGGATCTTGCTATCCATGTTATATCCTCCATAAAGGTTATAGCCGCATGTCTTGATTCTAGCCTTCTTGTGGTTTGTTCTTTGAGATCTAGGTTCCAGGTGACCGATATTTTGTATCCCCTTTCTTTGTTATTCTGAATCTTGCAGAGTAAAGGATCATAGAATATTTACTATAGCAGTGGTGAAATGGTTTCTCCTTGATCGATGCCATCTCTAGCTTTTATGGGTTCTGTGAGATCATTTTCAAAGATGACTTGAAATTCTCTATTTTGAAATAGGCCGAGCATGATCTTGATAAAACTTTTTGGTATCCTGATCCTTTCCATTGCTTTGACTAGCATATTCAGACTAATTGTATTATAGGCTTTGGCAGTATCTTGGAAAAGTATTCACAGTTCCTTTTTATTTTCTCTTGTATCTTCACAGATGTTGAGGATTTGAATTAGTTCTGATATACTTTCTCCAGGAAGACCTGTGAAGTTGGGACCTCTGAGGATGTTATTGACTTTGCAGATATTTCCTATCCTATTGGTAAGGATTTTTGTGAAACAGTTTTTTGTGACTTCCAACAGAACTATTGATCTTGTGTTTATTAGTTCACACTCCTACAGTTTTGGTTTGGCTATGGGGTATATATGACTCTGTTTCCAATAAGTAGGAGTTACCTCCCATCTTAAGAAGTTATTTAACATTTTTCTCAAGATTTTCTTTCCATCCTGACTTAGTTTCTTAAGTATTTAATAGCTAATTTGTGACCGTCCTAGTGCCTTGTTGTTTGGAAGTGTTTAAAGTATTTCACTTAATTCCTCTTGTGAGATTGGCTTGAGAAGATTTTTATACCATAGTTCCTTGATATAATTTTTGGATCTATACTCTTTTTTCCAATCTTCTGTAAGACTATCAAAGTTGACATTTCTTTTTTTAAATGCTTCTAGATGGTATCACCTTAATTCTTTCTCTATTTCACCTGTTTTGGTTGTTATGTATTCTATACTATCCTGTGTAACCTTAACTCTGTCCAGCACAATTTTGATTCTTGTTCTGTTTATTAAGGAGTTTATTATTCTTCTCTAATTGAATTTTAGGTCATCGCATCGTTGTTCCAAGGCAACCTTGATTGTATCTCTTGTTTTCTTGGCTTCAATCTTTTGACTGATAAATTTCAATCCCTCTATTGCATCCTCGATATCCATTTTCAATAACAATCAGGGCATGTTGAAGATGCTATGTTGGATACAATGGTTTTCGATCTGATGTTTAGGGCTATATATTGCATTATATTTCTCTATTGCCAAGCTGAGGGTCTGCAGTTTGGCTATTTCTCTTGATGCTTCAGCCTTCTTGAAAAGCTCTTTCAGCTGTAGGGCTTTTCTGTATATAATGAACTCTGAACTATGTCTATATTCAGGTTTTTCTTTCTGTATAATTGGTTTCATGGTTGCGAGCTTATTGAAGGCTACTTTGCAGATTTGTTCTTTGAAGGTTTTTTAGATCTTGTTTGCTTGGTTTTTCCTTTCATTTTCATTGGGTTCTTCTTTAATTAGGGGTTCCAATATTGTCTTGAACTTGTGATCTAAGTTTTTACGAAAGGTCTACTATTGTTTTGGAGATATTTCCTTAATATCTATTCTTCTTAATTGTTGTTTAGGAAACTTTATGATGTTACTACGTGTAAAGAGATTATTGTCATATAAAGTTATAGAAATCATGGTGTGGTCATTTCCTGTGACTTCTTTTATCTCTTCGTTATCAAATTGTAGTATTGGATATCTTGATAAGCTTTGTGATATCCAGATATAATCAATTCTACTACTGCTTGTTGCATCCCATCTTGTGGGAGTCTTGTTTTTTCCTTCTCATATGGCTTAAGTATCTATAAATCCCCACTCACCAAAAAAATCAAACAATGGGATTTCAGGATATCATGAGGATTTGAATTTTGCTTTGGAAGATGAGATTTTATCTTCCAATGGATTGTAAGCAGCATTAAAGTCTCCCATTATAATTGTGTGAAAGCCTTTTTTACGTTTTGTTTTGTTAAGGCTGATTACAAAATATGATATTATTAGCTAATAAAATAATATTAATTATTATATTCATTGATACTTGTATTTTTCAAATATATTTTTTTATATAATTCACTTTTGATATAGGAAAATAAATCATATATACTGTATATAATATTTCAATAAGATTTATACTTTTTTTTATATATATATCTTATTTTTTTTGATCATATATCTAATATATTTTAAGAATCTATTAGATAAGAAATTTTTATATTATATACTATTGTTTTTAAATAGAATATAGTTAAATAATTATAATAAAAAGTTAAAATTGATATATGAATTTCAGGGCTTTCAATATTTTTTTGAGAATTCAATATTCTATAAATAAGATAAAATAAACTTAAATAATCAATAAGCAGATTTTTCACCTTTAAATATGAATAAATTAGGCAAAATTCAAATTTTTGTTTCTAGATTTTATAAAGTATATACTATTAATAGAATTCACATGTCCAGAAATACTGTATATATCATAATTATTTATTTGATTAATTTTATCAAGATACTCATTAATCAAAAAATATTTATTTGACATAATGCCATTTATGTAACATTCATCAAAAAAATAAATAATTCAGCATATTAATGACATAAATAAATCATCAATCTATTTCCATCATATAATTCAATATATAATTCAGTATAAATAAATCAACAATCAATTTCTACTATATAATTTAACATATAATTTAAATCATCAATCAATTTCTACTATATAATTCAATTTTTATCCAAATTCATATATTTGCTGAATTTTTAATCATATATTAAATTTATTATTTAGAGAAATTTTAGCTAAATATTCATGAGAGTCTTATCGATTTGAGATTCTATATCTAAATGGAATAAATCAACTTAAAATATTATGAATAGGAATTATGCATTCACGTCTAACTGGGTAAAATTCGGTACTCCACAATTCCACATTTGTATTATTTTCAGATCCAAAATAAAATCTATTTTCTGTTGAATTAACTGATTTGTATCATTGAATAAATGCCAAATGATATTCAATAACATTATTCAAAAAGTTTACTGAATGTGTAAAGAAGAATTGAACTTGTTTCAAATATAAATCGACACTTCCATTGTAATTCACAAATCTAGCTAATA
>CAJVPT010001299.1:0-22146 GCA_910592055.1 Acaulospora colombiana
ATGATAGAGAAAGATAAAATAATTAAACAGTTCTTAGCAGGAGCATTTATATGGCCATCAGCAACTAGAACTGAAATACTAGCTATTCTCACTGCACTGTATACAGTCCTCCAAAATACAACAGTTACAATTTATACTGACTGCAATACTGCAGTCAAAGTATGAAAATCCATCTGCTCACAAATAGAGACATCTATAAGAAGATGGACAAAGATTGCTAATTGGCCACTTTGGAATAAGATCAAAAACCTAGCAAAGAAGAAAGTCCTTAATCTGGAAATCCTAAAGGTCAAAGTCCACAGAACCAACAGATTCAATAATCAAGTAGACTTACTTGTCAAACAGGTTAGACAAGAGAATCCAATAACTTGGCATCAGCTATCATAGTTAGAAAGAGTCCTAACAATAGTAGCATGGGGAGAACACACAATAAAAATTGGTATTAGAGATTTCATTAAAATGTTCAATAAGAAGAAGATTGGATTAGACTAGATAACACAGAAACAGATCCAGGATTTTTGGATTCAAAATGATAAAATCATAGACTGGCCAACCTTTTGAAATTAGTTCAATTCAATTAATACCTTCGATACCTCTTTTAAAATTAATAAAGACAAAAGCTTTCTAACTAACTTAATCCACAATGAACTTTTAGTTCTATAGATACTTAAGAAGAGAAAATCAGATGTATATATCACAACCATTTGTCCATTATGCAAACTTCATGAAGAGATACTAGAATATCTTTTTAAATACCCAATCACTAGGAAAACTTGGAAGAACTTATGGTGGAAGGCAAATGAAAAGATCAATAAACTCATGGTAAAAAAATAAAAGAAAAGAAAGAAGTTCAACCTAAAATAAGTAACTGGATAGACAAATGGTTAGAAGAGATCCAAAAATCTGACAGGGGTCTTTTCAATATCATCTGTGAATATATGGAAGAAAACAAGATCACCTTCTTGAAGAAGTATCCCAAAGAGCAGCTTAAAATCCCACCAGCAAACACATAGGATATAATTGATAAATTCTGTCAAAAGATGAGAGCAAACTTCAAAAAGGAGATCTGGAATACTCACTGTACCAAAGTTATAGATTACCATTACCTTCAAAGGATTCGAACCTGGAAGACATCAAAAAAATAGAAGGAAAGAAGTATATTGTGATTATTAAGGATTGGGTTTATCACGAAATAAAGTGGTCTGATTTTTAACTACAGACAGAACTTAGAATGATTTACAGTAATGACCTATAGGCAATGATTTTATTAATTAGAGGAATTATCCAAATTAGTAAAGGAATAAAATATTATTCTCTAGGTTACATTTAGAGAAATAATTTTTTGACAATAAGTAAGTCAGTATGTGAAAGTCACAATATTTTGTAAATATCTAGCGTATATACTGTACAATAAAGACATACCATGCTGACCTGACTGCAGATTAAAAAAAAAAATATATATATATATTCTAATTATTTTAAAACAATAATTGTATTTTTTTAAAAAAAATATTACTTTAATTAATTAATTTTATATAAACTATAAAATTGAATTTTATTTATATTAAAAATTTTTGCAAAATTTTTTTTTATTAATTTTTTGATTACATATAAAAAAATGATTATAAGAATTTTTTATTTTTTTATTAATAAAGTCTTAATACCTTTCTTAAAATAATTTGAAATATAATTTTAAGTGTTGTCTTTACTCTTTATCTATTGTTTATAAATTCTTTTACTTAAAAACTTAACTTTTAATAATCAAATAGTATTTTTAATATTAATGACAAAAAAGTTTTTAAAAAAAGAAAAACTAATTATAAAGTATTTAAAGATTTTTTTAATATTTGAAATAAAAAGTTTATAAAAAATCTTTACAATAAAAAGACTTATTTTCTTTTTTTTTGATTATTTTGATTTTTTTAAAACTTTAACTTTTATGATTTTTTGAAAAATTTTATCTATCTCAATTTAAATTTGAATTTTTGGTAATATAGATTTTTATTAATAATAATTAATTAATACAAAATATATTAATTTTTAAAATATAAATAAATTTTTAGTAATTATACTTATATGATGATTAAAATAAATATTTCAGAAATATTTATTTTTTTAAAGTCTAAGTTTCTTAATAAAAATATTTATAATATCAAAAGATCAAGAGATAAGTAATATAAATTGACAATTTTTATTTCTTACTTAAGTTTTTTCGATAATGACAAAACTTTAATAATCAAAAGTTATAATCTAAATGCTTTTCTTGAGATATTTTAATTTATTACTTACTTAAATGAAGAATTGATTAAATCGACTTATTCAATACTATAGATAATAAAAAAAAAATTTTTTTTAAGGTTCAAGTAAAACAAGAAGATTATTTTAATTAGGCAAATCTCTTTTAAGAGAAGGTTGATTTTATTTTATAGATTATGAATTACTCTTTTCTTTTATTTATATTTTTCTTTCTTTCTAATTTAACAATTTATTGATTTTTAGATCAATTAGTAATAACAAACTATTAATAATAATTCTGATAAATAGTGATTGATCCAATTATATTAGGAGAATATAATATTGATTTCAAAATCTGACTTAAAGTACTTATATATAATGATAAGTTAGTCACTTTGTGAAAGAGTTTGTAAATTATTATAAATTTTATTCAATAAAATTAAGCTATAATATGATTGTGGATTGATCATGGAAAACATGGGAATTATGGATTACATGGCTCATGGTACTGCGAAAATGGGAACCAGTTCCCTTATGATCCCGAATTAGCAAAGTTATATTCCCAAGATAAGTTGGAATATTGTCTTACCTGCAATACTTCAAGCAATAAACTCAAGTTCGCAATTGTAGATAGGCTGGTCATGTGAGAGACTATCACCCAGTGCAGTATGATATCGACGAAAGATTTGCTTTATCTTTGAATAAACAGTATGAAAAAGTGCCAGCGAAAAAACAATATTGGAGAGGAACTTCCGGACAAGATATTTATGCAGTTAAGATGGATTTACTTTCAGTTATGTATGCTTTTGCGTATTATGGGAACAAGCAACTGCGCATAATAATTTATTCTCAAACTTTCTCGCATATTCTCAAAATTATTACATATATTAAAAAAGGCCCCCTTGATGATCTTTACATATGGATAGCATTAAATACTTTTATTGTTAAATTAAGGAGAGGTGGTTGATCAGATTTTCGTGATGCGATCATATTAACGTAATTTCCTCCAAAAGCGTATAACAAAATAGATCTGCAAATTATATAAAAAGGTGATGTCTCTGTTAATGTGCCCTTTTATCTGCTTTGTGCAAGTAAAATGAAAAAATCAAGCATAATAATCAAACTTACACCATCAATATTATTATCCAAACGAACAAGTATATTTCGTAAAGTGATAACAAGGTATGTGCTCAGCTAGCTTCTTGAAACATGTCATCACGATGTTAATCGATTTTCCCGCCTCTATAAATGTTCCAAATAAAACGGACATATTACTATTCTTGTTATATATCGGCATTTTGATCTTCGCCGAGAAAATCACTGATCATAATCACGCGTACAAAAATAAATCCCCGTGATGGGATATTATGTGCATCATCGACGCAGTAAAATTAAACATCTTCACGTGCCGAATTCTTGATACTTGACGCAGTATATACTGACGATAAAAAAATTGATTAAGCAACAAATTTCAGGCGGAATGGAATGTTATGAAAATGAATCGTAGTGGTGAGTATGAATCGGTAATACGTCTGCATTGATTATTTTTTATATCTCATTGCTAATATAGAATCGAAATTACTTCCTTTCAGAAAACTTCTCTTGCGGGAAATATTATTTTACATAGTCTGTGCAGGTGGTAGTGATATAGATAGGCGTAGATATGGGTAGGATAATATATTTAGAAAATCTAGAATAGTAAAAGAGCGTGGGGTGAGAATCTTTCAGTTAGCTATATTGATAGAAATAAATTAGTTATATTTTTGAGAGTAAAATGACTTAGGATCCGCGTACTCCCTCCCTCTTTGATTAAAATTGTATATGCATTTGACGGTTTCTGAAATGAGATAAGACAAAAAAAGTTTCGAATAAACACAGCCAGCTGTATACTGGAAAACAGCATGCCAAGACTAGGGCCTTAAGCACGTATGTTTAAGGACAGCTCGGCAGACTGCCTCCAAACATCTGAACGCAGGGAGGTATGGCCTAACGACAGTAGGTATAGTGAACGCATCCTGGAAAACAGCATGCCGGGACTAGGGTCTTAAGCACGTGTGTTTAAGGACAGCTCGGCAGACTGCCTCCAAACATCTGAACGCAGGGAGGTATGGCCTAACGACAGTAGGGATACGCGTGGCTGTGAATGTGAGTGAACGATAACCCTAGCGATAAATCGATAAATTTTAATGTAATCACGTGAATGTGTATCAGAGCCCCTTAAAAGGCACCCGTCACGCGTCGCGTAATCTTTTGTTATTCCTTTAAGACTTGAGACGATATCATAAGGTCAATCATTACTGTTAATACACTTCAAATGGATAAACGACTAATTATCTGCATATACTTTTAGATGTATGAGACTACTATAACAGAATATCTTGACAAAACGCTCAGCAAAAGTTGGTCTATCCTTGGTATATTAGAATTTTCACAATCCAAATTATCCTTGGATACCTTGGAACATTTCAAAGAGGATTTATACGCAATATTACAAGGATATAAAGATAAATGCAATGTTCACACCTACGCAAAAAACAAAGTAAAGAAGTTATTAGCTAATTATGACAAATGCTTCTCCTCTGCCGAAGTGAGGCGGTTCATCAACGATCTTGAATATCGTACGGAAAGGAGAATAAATGTCACTTCCGGCTACACAGCCGAAATTTTAAAGGTAAGTTTAGGAAAATTTGAAAACGAGTTTCGCAATTGATTGACTTATCAACAATTTTTAGGATCAACATGAGAATCGGAAACTCATCAATCAATTACGAGAGAGGATTACAGAGGCAGAAAATGATCGTCCGATTGAAGAACCTCAAGAACAAAATGATGATGAGTCTTCTAGAGAAGAAATAGCAGATAAAGTCGAGGTTCGTTGATGTCATTATGTCAAAACAAGTCGTATTCTGCTTATTTATGTATACGCATCTCTTTCTTCTCAAGAACATTTCAGAAACTATGCAAACTTCGAGTCATCAGCATAACATTAATTTTAATGAACAAGCTAACGATCGAGAGGTGGATGATGCAGTAATCGATAAGATTATTGTGAGCAAGGTAATACAATGAGAACAGATCGCTTGTTTGAACAGTACATTTGAATAATATCCAATACCTATACAGATATCATGCTTGCTTTTAGAATCGAAATTTACTCTTGAAGAGATATGGAAAAAAGTGATGGAACGTTTGAAAGAAGAAAACTTGAGAGTGCAGTATGTGTTGTAATCTGCTGGATTTTTTTTATGTTACCTTATGATTTGGATGACAAAATAAATGATTTCAGATCAATCGAATCACGAATTATCGATCTCTCCGACTGGACCAAGGTTGAATGGAATAGAATTCTTAAAACATCTGATTATGTACAATTATTTAACAGATCAAGAAAGAAGCTCCATAAAGATAAAATCGATAAAGATGTGTATGAATTGCTAAGTGATGAACTTTGTCAAATAGTATGTAGTTTTTATTTTATCTTCACAGTATATTCGAAAATTATTAATTATTATTATATTGGTAGCGATCCTTAAATGACTTGGAACAATGGAAGGCTAAGTTTTCCAACATAAAATCTATAGACGCAAAACTAACTGTCGAAATAATCGATTTTCTGTAAGTTTTAAACACTAACTTTGGATGTTCTTCGCAAATGCTGACTGGATTCTGTTTAGCCACCGTTGCTTACGAAGAGAAATCAATATCCTCGTCATGCAACATCGAGAACGGGACTTTATCGTTAAGATTCTTGGCCAGATAATTGGCACTCTCCTAGAAGAATTTGATATCGGTATTTTTGAGCTTAACTGGTGAGTAATGGTATCTTTTACGACATAATTATTGTGGTATTAACCAAAAATGACTAGGATCGAGAAGGAGTCTTGTAGTGTCACCAATCGAAAACGAAAGGATGTGCACGAAGAATACATGACACTCACTCCCAATATGAAAAAAATTGATCTAATCGTCTCATTGCGAAGTCATAAAATTGAACTCCTACCACTTGAAGTGGGAAATACCTCAGGACCAATGGATGGCACAAAATATCGAAAAGACCACTCAAAATTAAAGGTGGTGATGAAAGATTGCTTAGATGCTTTGCGGGGAAAATTACATTTCAAGAAAGTAGAACTAGAAGAGGTTTTCGCTCTTGGCATCCAAATTACTGGTAGGCAAAAGACATCTTGAGTTATGCATTAAGTGATTTTTTTTTTCACCAAAAATCTTTCTCACGTTACATAGGTACAAGATGGACTATTTACTCCCTTTCCTACGATAATTTGCAGAACTTTTATTTTTTTGTTGATATGGCAACGCTTATACTACCTACGACATTCTCAGATATGGAAGACCTTCTGCCAGATTTCCTGAAGAATCTTTTAGCATTACGAGTATGTTTTGGCTATGGCATATTTTTCCATCAAATCACTGATATTAACTGATCTCTACTGCAAATTCTAAATAGCACACATTAATAGATCTGGTTAAGAAAATACGAACAATCGCTCAAAAACGACTAAATACGCCATCTCCACCATCATCGCCTCTACACAGTACCACAGATTCCCCTCCTTCCGTGAAAAAACAAAAGCAAGATCCTTTCGGAATTTTAGATAATTTGTACTAAATGGTCATATTATGATTTTATGGGTAAGGAGTCACAATTACAATTTACAGATAGATTGACTGCAGAAGCTGGAGGTGCAAGAATTTGGTTAAAAAGAGTAGATTTAAATCATACTGGATCTCATAAAATTAATGTGTTAGGACAAGTATTGTTGGTAAAACGTCTTGGTAAAAAAATTACTGCCAAGGAATACTTGTAGTTTCTCATTGTAAAAAGTACTTACAGCATCTTAAGCACAGTGCATTAGTGAATAAAGATTTCGCAGAACGTCACACTTGAGATTTTTAGACAAATGTTGTCGGCTGTGCATTTGGAATGTATCATGTCATTTATTAAAACCGTTGCCATTGGTAACGATCAAAGTCTTGCGCTAATTCGCGAAACTGAAAATTGACATTAATATTTCGCGGAATTAACTTTATTTCAATATAATATGTAGTAAAATTATATATATATAAATAATAAATATTTTTTAATATAATTCTTAAATCTTGTAATTTTATTTGATTTTTTTTTGAAATTATAGTTTAATATAAAATAGAACTCTCATGGGAGGGAATAGCCAGCCCCAAAGCCATATATAGCTACCCCAATATGTTGAGTCCTATTTTATATTATTATCAACTTATATTTTCATCAGAATAGGAAAATTGGGTGTTTTTTCTATTCTAGTAAGTAACCTTTGTCTACTTTTGCTACCCATTATTGTTGGAGTAGTATTTGTGATTGTTTAGATGGTGCATATTTTGTTTTTCTTGTATTTTTTACTTTTTTTTTTTTTTTTGTATACCCATAGCCAGGCTAGATTGTCGGTTTATTAATCAATTGAAAACATAAATACATTTTCATTCGTGCAGCATGATACATACTACAGCTAAACTATTATCATAATCTAACTAACTTGTCATAAGCATAATAGCCTTTAAGTTCAGCCTTGGGAACAATATTTTGCTCTGCAGTGTCTTTGGGTAAAGACCCTTCTAGTTTACTGCATTATTGCCAGCAGGTTGTCACTGCTATATGTCGAACCAAGCCACTGGAATACAGGAAATCACAAAAGGATAGGATGAAGAAAAAGGATGGAGGATATTTAAAAATGTCTAAGTAGATAGCAAAAAAATGAAAATATAAAAATTGAAAAAAAATATCTCCAGCTTCCTCCAAAAACCTACTTCTCAAGACCTCTTCTCAATAAGAAATGCCTGATTGGGATATTCTTTCTTTTTCTGACCATCTGAAGAACTTATCCATTCTTGATCTTGATTTCCTTCTCATGTACCGTCTAAGGAAACTTATTGCCTAATGGGAGCCTTTACTTCCAGAACACACTTGATCCCAACCTTCTTTGGGCAGTGATTTTTTATTCACCTGTAGTAGGCAGTGACTTATGATGGACTCCAGGTTCTTATATGACCTAGTAGAAACTGAGTCATGTTGTTTCAGTATGATATCTCTCAGCAGTCACATCTAGTTAAAAGAATTTTACTGGTATATATCTTTCATTGCCAAAAATAGTCATTCTCCAAAGATCTTTTTGCTTCACAATGGTGGGAGGGTATCAGAAGAGCAGTGGAGATCCTTATCAATTACAATATCCTTCAAAAACTTCTGGAAAAATGCATTTTCAACTTTAACCAAAGAGTTGGAGCTTAACATGGACTAAAGACCGTTCAGTCTTATTGCCTGACTGGGATAAAAAGAAGACCTTGATCTTGAACTTTGTCTGACCAGAATGATAGGAGAGAAAAATCTCATCTTAAACAAATAGCAGCTTTTTTATTACCTGGAAACTTATTGCTTATATCTTATTGGTCTCATGGAACTTGATCTGTAAGTTATCCCAATTGGAGGAGTGGGGCAAACATAGGGTATCAATCAACTCTTTCAATTATCAATGATGTTATTGGAATATATGAGGTGACCAGTAGGAGCTTGTTTACTTTTAGTTACTAATATGTTTCATATTAGCCAATCAAAAGCCTGATGATATTGTGCTACCAGAAATTCAGGATCAAACTGAGATAGGCAAAATTTTTCAAAAAAAACTGTGAAAAACAGTAAATACTTTAAGAGGACTAGAAAAGCTTGAGAAGGTGAATAATAAGCCTTCCCCTACCAACAAAATCTCTATTTCTATCATTTCAATTCTGTAAGGTGGCACTTCACTTGTCAGTCCTTTTACTTCCTAGAACCTTCTTACCCTTAGTAGAGGAAGTGCATACTTGAATCTTTTTAGGTCACTAGAGACCCAAGTTTTTATTCAAAGGAGTTTATAAATAAGTAAGGGAGGATAGGAGAGATATATGAAGACAAGCTTCAAGCTAGTTTAATAAAAGTATAAAGACTTTATTAGCAAGGAAGTATAAAACTTCTTGAGAATATCTTTTTTGTATGTGATCAGAGAATCAACAGAAAGAGTTTTTGTGCTATATATTTTTTCTTGTATTTTTTACTATTTTTATCTTAAAGGAAATTTTTTTTTTTTTTTTTTTTTAATCCGCAGTCAGATCAGCACGGCTTGTCTTTATTATATATATATTAGATATTTACAAATTATTTTGACTTTCACATACTAACTTACTTGTCATCAAAAAACTATTTCTCTAGATGCAATTTAGGAAATAATATTTTGCTCCTTTACTAACTTGGATAAATCTTCTAGTCAATAAAATCATTGCCTACAGGTTATTATTGTAGATCATTCTAAATTCTAACTGCAGTTAAAAACCAAACCATTTCCTTCCATAACAAATCCAATCCTTGATGATTTCTATATACTTCATTTTCTCCTTTCTTTCAAGGACTTCTTATTCAGGATCTTCTGCAAGTGTGGATTCTTCTTCCTGTTCTTGTATAACCTGCATGATAGATCAGTGCCCATGTCTTTTGATTCATTTGTCCTTTTCAGTAATATTCTGCTTTTTTTTCCACTCTATAACTTTTTTGCAGCAGCTATTCCATATGTCCTTCTTGAAATTTTTTCTCATTTTATAACAAAGCTTATCTATTATACTTTGTGTGACTGTTAGGGGAATTTTGAGTTGTACTTTGAGGTAATTCTTTAAGAAGATGGTTTTGTTCTCTTCTATGTATCCACAAATAGTGTTGAAAAGGTTTCTATCAGATCACAAAATCTCATTTAACCATTTACTTGTCCAGTTATTGATTGTAGGATGGATTTTTTCTTTGTTTTTGATTTCTTTACTGATATATCGGTTGATCTTTTCCTTTGCTTTTCTCCATATATCTTCTCTGATTTCTTTAGTGACTGAACATTCAAACAAGTGTCCTAAAGTTTCTTCTTGAAGTTCATATACTGGACATGTCATTATGATATAAATATCTAATTTCTTTTTCTTCAATATCTTTAGTACTAGAAGTTCGTTATGGGTCAGGTTAGTTAGGAAGCTTTTGTCTTTATTATCTTTGAAAGAGGTATTGAAGGTATTAGATAGATTGAACTGATTCCAGAAGATCAACCAGTCTATGATTTTGTCATTTTGGATCCACAGTTCTTGGATCCTTTTCTGTGTTGTCCAATCTTTTCCTATCTTTTTCTTGTTGAATGTCTTAACAAATTCTCTAATACTGATGTCTATCATGTGTTCTCTCTATGTAACTGTTGTCAGAACTGTCCCTAATTCTTGTAATTGATGCCAGATTATTGGATTTTCATGTCTAGCTTGTTTAGCAAGCAGATCTACTTGGTTATTGAACTTATCGATTCCATGGGCTTTAATCTTTATAATTTCCAAGATGAGATCTTTTTTTTTAACTAAATTTTTGATTCTACTCCATAATGGCCAATTAGTAGTCTTTGTCCATCTTCTTGTTAATATCTCCACTTGTACACTGATGGACTTCCATGTCTTAACTGCAGTATTACAGTCAAAGAATATTGAGACTATTGTATTTTGAGGAGCTGTATTTATTGTAGTTAGAATAGCCAATATTTCTGCCCTAATTGCTGATGGCTATATTGATACTCCTGCTGAGAATTGCTTCACAACTTTATTGTCTTCTACTAGAACCCAAGCCAAACCCATTTCAAGCTCACTATCTTT
The DNA here is from genome assembly GCA_910592055.1 of Acaulospora colombiana. Lineage (NCBI taxonomy): Eukaryota > Fungi > Glomeromycota > Glomeromycetes > Diversisporales > Acaulosporaceae > Acaulospora > Acaulospora colombiana. The sequence continues at coordinate 10,927 of CAJVPT010001299.1, forward strand.
TGTCGCTTTTTTATATGATCCATTAATATAAAAAGTATACTGGATAGCTATACTCATTCTATTATAATTCAGGACATCTATAAGTTCATCTATATATTCATTTAATTGGATAGCTTGTCTTATTAATATGGCTTCCCAGTTTTCTACCTGGATTTCCACTTTTGGTCTAGACATTAGTGGAGTTCTTGCTTGTTGCCTTATATCTATAAGCCAATCTGTAGGGTTGCCAGGTAGGAGAACTTGTTTCCCTTTTCTCAAATTTTTATGTTTGTTTAGCTGTGGAAGAAGACGGACTTGTAATATACCTACTTCTTTTACTTGGAATAATCTATCTGGTTGAAGTAGAGTATAGTTATTAGTAGAATTGTATGTCAATTAATATGGAACAAATTGAATTTTGTTATTCAAGGATGATATCTTTCCCAATCTCTCCATTGGAGAGCTAGAGCAGGCTACCCAGTATGTTTTCCTTCTATTTGGATAAGCTGGAAAAGCTTCAATTTGGATATTGTAGCCTGTCCAGTCTAGTCTGTGTAATGACTTTCTTAGAAGGTCATGATTCTCTATCACCTTTTCTTAGACCTTTTTATATCAAGAGGGAATTGAACCTTTGCATTTGTTGAAAAAAATCTGGATTGTTCTCTATTCCTTGAGCATCATCATAGTTGAATTAATGATTTGATCTAGGAACATAATCTTGTGCTTACGAAGTGATGGAATGGCTTTCTCATATTCTCTACTATTCTGCAGTATTGATTTAATAGATAAGATACCTTCCCGATAATTAAAGGTTTTCTTCTATCTTCAACTTTGAAAGGTAATTTGTAATTCTTTGGCCAAAGCCAATATTACAGCTGCCAGGTTTCCTTTGGTCATTTTATATGAGTTCACAGGATTATCTAAGATATTTCCAGGTTCCCAACTTTTGATCTGGCTCTGTTTCAATCAGATTATAGTAGTCAAACCAGAGGCCTCACTGTTATTGAGCTGATAGAATAGTGCTGATATATAGCTTTCCAACTATATTTTCCAGATGCTTTTGAGACCATATATTTGTTTGTTATAGATGCAACTATTTGGTATTGTTCCACAGATTAATGCTTTGTTCTTGAAAACCTTTTTAAATATAGCTGTGAGTTCATCACATGTCTTCTTATTCGAGTGTATATGTTATATTTTATATTCTGTTCTAGGAATCAGTACTCTATTGATAACATAACGAGCATGTTTTTCTATCAACTTCTTCTTAGATATTTCCTGAACTATCATTCTGATTTCTGATTTTATTAGATTGATCATATCCTAACTTTTCTGTTTTGGTCCCAATCAAATGCCAAGGAATCTGACCTGATTCTTTTTATCAATTTCATTAATCATGATATTCTCTGTTTTAGCTTGGACCCTTCCAGGATCTTGAGAATTTTGGTTGATGGTGAGAAGAATTGACTTTGTTGCATTAATTTGCGAGTCATTTATTATGTAGAACTTTTTTGCTTCTTCCAAAATACTTTCCAAGTCTTTCTTGGATTTGGTAATCCATATTGTATTATCCATATAAGCTATCACTGTCTATTGCAGGGAGAGCTTGACCTTCTCATCAGGTTTATAGAAGTTGGGTGACCATTCTTTTTCTATGGTATAACCCAGATTAGTGTTATTTTAGATTTTACATAACAGTGGATAATAAAAAATTCTCCATAACAATGGAGAGATTGTTTTTCCTTGATCTATACCATCTCCTGCAACTATTGGACTAGAAAGTCCATTAGGAAGAATAATACTACAACTTCTATCTTTGAAAAGATCTATTATGATCTTCTTGATAGTTGTAGGGATTCGAATCTGATCTATGGCTTTTCCAAACATGAAAAGTGATATTGTGTTATATACCTTAGCAGTGTCTTGAAAAAGAATCCATAATTCTTTTCCTTTTTTTCTAGCTTCCTCACATATACTATTTAGCAGATGTATAGGTTTTGCTGTACTTTCTTCTAGTAAACCAGTAAAGTTTGAACCTTTAAGGATTTTGTACTATTTACATATCCTTGATAGATGAGCAGTGAGAATTTTGGTGAAACATTTGCAAACTGTTTCTAGAAGAACAATGGGTCTGATGTTGTTCAGTTGACATTTTCAAGACTTGGGTTTAGGAATGGGATAAATATTACTACTTTTCATTTCTTAGGTATCCACCCAGTATTTAAAACTTTATTGAACAACAAGTATAAGATTCCTTTTCCTTTAATGCCTAAGTGCTTGAGCATTTTATAACTAATATATGAGGAACCTGCTACTTTATTGTTTGGGAGATGTTGCAAAATAGCTTCAAGCTCTTCTATTTTGATTTCTTCTGTTAGTGGTAAATACCATGTTGGATCAATCCACTCTTTAGATTGGTATTTTTTTTTTCAAGAAGAATCTAAGCTTTCAAAGTTGACATTCCTTTGTTTGAAAGCTTCTTTATAATAGTTCTTAATCTTGCTTTTAATAATTTGTGGATCGGTAGCCATATATTCTATCCCCTTTTAATTCTTAGTTAATACTTGATCTAGTGTGATTCTTGTTCTTTTGCGGTTCAAAATTGAGCTCAGCATTCATTTTTGGTTGGACTTGAAATCTTCACATCTGCTTTCTAAGGCTTCTTTAATTTGATTTCTAATGTGAAGACTTTCTTTCTTTTTGCATACCATTCTTAGGCTATGCTCTATTTTAGTGATCTTTGATAGTAGCTCTGGAATCTCTTCTCGTGATTGGGGTGGAGCTATTTCTTTTTTGACAGATTTACTAAGCCTTTTTGGTTTCTGGATGGTCTTTTCCATATCTGCTAGGATTCTTGTATCCCAGTTGGCTTGTATTTTCTTCAAAAGGAAGTGGATTTTGTTAGCTTCCCTGTAGGCTTTGAAGTCTTCCTTTAGAATTGCTAATCCAGGCTTCTCTTTTCTCTTTATATAGGGAGTAGAGTAAATCTTTTTCTTTTTGAGATGTTTATAAGCACTCTTGATGATTGTTGAATCGAAATCATGCCAGGTCTCTTCAAGTTCTTGGGAACCATTCTTTACGCTTGACCGGAAAGGTCGTGAATCAGTTTTTAAAAATTTGTTCTCTATCCAGCATTTAAATTTCTCCCATTGTTCTGTTGTGAAATTTATTGAATCAGGTATTTTCTTTCCTTTTGTTTTATATTGCTCATGCCCTTGATTTTTGAGCAAATTATTTATTGTTATTCTTATTAGTAATAAAGTATAGTTACTATTTGAAAATGTTTCTATGGGAATATTTTTGAATTCATATATGTTGTTTAAGCTAATTTCTGGTGGTGTCCAGATATAGTCGATTCTACAATATAATATATTGTTTGCCCATGTGAAGATAATATTTTCTTCTTCCCAAGAGTTCTGGACATCTATGTAATTCCAGTTTTTTAAGAAGTTGAAGAGACCTATTTTAGCTTTTCTGTATCTTGGTATCCTTTTGTTGATGAGTGGCTAATCTGCTATTGGGTTGATAACTGTATTGAAATCTCCCATAATTATGACCTTGAAGTGATTTCTCTGCTTATCTAGGATTTTGTTTTGAAGAAGCTGTTGTAGCCGTCTACTAATAGTTTTCTCTGATGACAGATATATCTGATAAATACAGAGCTTACATCTTGTTGATAGAAAGTTGGCTCCTATTATATAGCCTTTTATTTTTTCAATGGATTCCAACTTTTTCTCAATGTTTCTATTAATAAGGAGTTCCATTCCAGATTCTCTGGATTTCTCATTATTGCTACTGTAAAAAAACTTATGTGTTTGCTGTGAAGTGAAAGTGAATTCTGCTGTTTCATTTGTTAGCTTAGTTTTACAGATGCCTAGGATATCTATGTTAAGTTCTTGTATAAGTTTGTATATCCTCTATTGATTCAGGTTGATATTAATTTCTCTAACATTATGTGTTCCAATTGAAATAGTATCCATTAATGTAGAATTATCTTTTTTTTTTTTTTTTTTTTTTAAATGCTAGCTCATCCTTATGTTGGTTTGGTTCCTTTATTAATTATCAAAATATGTTCTAGGGACAATTGGGATTACTAGTTACCCATACTGTCTAAGGATTTACAGATCAACGAATAGTACAAAGGGCATCTATTTATGTCTCACCCAATCAAAATAGGGGAACTATATTACCGTCTAGTGTAAAATTACTCTTAATTCTTAACAAAGTTGAGAGGGGTAGATGCATACTACCAAACTAATGGGACACAACTAATGTTCTCTCCTAGCAAACCAGCATTTTCTAGGGAATACCACCAGATGGTCTGTTGCTACCCTTTTGGAGGAACTAACATGCCAAGAACTTGTCTAAGATATCCAGCACCACCGGTATTGAGGGTTTTTTATACAAGGTTTAAAGACCTTGTTAGCACTGAAAAAAAAATGAGAAAAGAAGAGAAAGAAAAAATATATGAATCTGTCCTGTGTCTTGACTGGGGCGTGGTCTTGTGTCACAAAACTCTTGTTACCTATCTATTGAGAACCTGTCTTGTATGGTTCTTGTGTTTTTGTGAGTGGTCGGGTTCATCTTTATGTGCGGTCTATAGAGTTGACAGTCCATGGACTTGTTTACTATTCCTTGATAACCAATGATTTAGGAGGTTGCAGTGTCTTGTATCCATCCACACCAGCACATGACTCATGGTGGACCCCAGATTTTTATGGAGCTGAGGAAATGCATTTAGACACGTAAGGTGGTCAATAAGAGTTTGTTTATCAATCTTGTTCAACACATTTTGTCATCGACCAATCAGAATCAATGGACTTTGTGCTACTCGAAATTTTAGGGTCAAGCTGGAATAGACAAAATTCCCCAAAAAGCTGTAAAAAGTGGTAGCTCTAGGAGGGTACACAACCATTCAAAGAGTGGAAATGAGTTCTTTGAATGGGAGAAACCCTCTCTCAGATACTGTTTTGTTCCTCCACTTCATCTGATAGGTGGTAAGTACTCTGCCATTGGTCCTTCTCCCTTGAGGAACTTTCTTGCCATTGGTAGTCAAGGTGAGTACTGGACTTTGCAGGTCACAAGAGTCCAGTGTTGTTCATAGGAGATTGTAAACAATATGGGGAGAAGTAGTGGAGTCTTGAAGGAGGCCCCTTCAGGTTAGTTTAAAGAAAGTATTAAGACTTTATTAGCATAGAAGTGACAAGACTTTTGCGAACGTTTTTTTTGTATGTGGTTAGAGGATCAGCAGGAAGAGTCTAAATAATTTTTTGTGAATATAGAGTTATCTATAGTATACTTGTTGTATAATGTATACTCCTTTTCAATTTTATTACTAATGTTTTTTTTAATTGCACTAATAAAGTTATCTAGTGATATATCATGTGTTATATTGGAAAAGGTGATATTGATATCTATAGTTTCTTTTGGGATTGCATCTTTTTTTCAGGATGAGCTTGTTTTCTCTTGTGGATCAAACTCTTTCCTGGTATACTTTGATTGGACTGGTACTAGTTTCAGGAGCAATTGTTCCATCACTTCCCTCTTATTCTATTTTGATTACCAGCTTTTTCCTTGATAAGATTTATTCTATTATTTAATCATTTGAGATTATTCAAGATCTGATGAAGAGAATCTTGATCACTTTCACTTTCAGGGTAAGGACTTTCAGATCTATTGTATAGATTTCTTCTTCTATTTCGCTGATTTATTGGCTCCCTGTTACTGCTGGTAGCAAAGTGCTTGGAAGTATCTATTGTTCCAGTCATGTATTTGTTATCTCGAGGATTGTGTCTTTTTCTATTTTCTCTTCTTTTTAGGTTTGTCCTTTTCTTAGAATTACTTTCTGGTTCTGAGTCTTCCTTAGATAATATGTACCAGTTTGCCTTAATATTGCTTCTGATGTCAATTTGATTCAGTTGTCTTGAGTACAGTTTGGCCTGTGTTGTTTTAGAATGGGCTTGTTCTTCATTATCATTACTATTTTTAGTTTGAGCCCCTTCGTTGCCTTGCATTGTCCCTTTTCCAAAGTGTTCCTAGCATTCCAGCTGAGTTTGTGACCATATATAAATATACATTGTCTCAAAGCCTTATATAGATCTTCTGCTGTTGCAAAACAAACTACTGCATATCCTCTTCTTTTTAGAGTAAATAGATTTCTTGGTATATAACATGTTTTGGCCCTTGCATATTGTGTTGCTCTTGCTATAAGACTTGTGAAGATATTGTGTACTCCATACAATCGTAAAGACTGACTATTACACTTTTTGAGAATGGCATCAACTTCATGATCATCTGGTTCATATTGAGTGAATATTGCTCTAAAGGTATCTGTTTTAACATGTGTAAACCATCTATTCTCTAAGTCTTGTTAATTTGCAATGAGTCGTGCCTTGATTCTTCTTTGAGAACGAGAGTGGTTGTAAATATGGATACTTGAGACCTTTCCATATTTATGTAAGGTGGCCTTAATTTCTTGATAAGTATGACTGCAGTCAAGATCAATTAGTGTAGCAACCACTGGTTTGTTTTCTTCTTTTGCTACCTCTTGTTTAAAGAACTTCTTTTCTGATAGTGAGTATGAAGTTTCTCATTTTTCAGCTTGTATAGGAATCAAGGTGAAGTTTTCTTCTTCTTTTTTGGTAATCTTCTCTATATATTGTAATGCATTTTCGACTTCTTCAAAAGTAAAGGTTGTTCTGGTATTATCATTGAAAAAGTCTTTTTTGAATGGTAGTATATCTTTGGACAGACTTAGGACACCTTGGAGATAGGCTATACATTCTTTTTCTATTTTTCCTAATATTCTAGAGATAAGAATTCTCATCTTGAATTCTCCTCTTTTAGTGATATGAAATAGATTTAAGCTGAATGGCTTAGATCTATTCCATGTATTATAGGAGATTTGTTCTATTATATTTTCTCCTTCAACTCTTTCCTGGATATTTTCTATTTCAAGTTCTTCTTCAAGCTTTTCTTCCAGTTCTTTGTTACCCATTTCAATTTCAGTATTCTTTGGAATTTCAATCTTGATGGTTGGTTAAACTTCAATATCCTCATTTAAGAAGGTATTCTTATCTAAAATCGAATTTTCTATTATAGAGTTTGTGAATTCGCTCTTGATTTGAAAAGTTTGAGAGATATGTGGAGATGAATTGTTTGTGGTAGTATCTTGTTCCAAGATACATCTGATCTTTTTCTTCAGGAAGGGTGCCATAAGGTCTTCTTCTTTTCTATGGCCTTGTTTCTATAGATATAGAATATACTGTTTAAGGACTTCAGCTTTAATGAATGTAGTTGGATCTATATTTAGAATCTTTGCAAGAATACTATCAAGTATTAAATATTCTACTGGTTCTAGAGTTTGATTGGCCTTGTTTTGTATGGTAAGAATGTTGAAAATAATCTGTGTAGCCCATATTTCTTTCCTCTGGTCATGCTTTTCAGCTATTTTGATTATTGTATCGAGGATATGGAGCTCTCTCTTCTTTTTAATTTATATAATTTTCCATTCTTTTGTCATGTTGGTCACATATAAAGGAGGATAAATTGTTGATTTGTTGTTTAGTTTTCCTTTTTTGTTTGTTTATATTGAGCAAGGTTTGTGGGGTTGCTTGTTGTTGTTTTGTTTGAAATGTTGTTTACTCGGATGAGTTGTTGATCCTTTTTTGTTTGATCTACTTATTTACCAAAATAGTTGTTGATCTTCTTTGTTGGAAAAGATAAACCGTTTGTTTGTAGATATTTGATAAACCTTGCTATGTTGTTTTGATATCAACTTATTTGACACGTATGTATTTGCGTAACTTGTTTTGTTGTTTAGGCAGGTGTATATGGAATCAGGATACTCTACTGTTTAGTCCTTGGGAGCCTTTGATGTCTTTTTGGGCTTTATGAACTTTGAGTTTTTTCTGATTTATTAGTGAGAACTATTGTTAATGAAGTTCCTTCTAGTACTTAGAAAGGTGTAAACTGACACTAGCCTGGCTAGAAGCTTGGGAAGTTAATATTGAGCTCTCCTAAGCTTACTGTGAATCAGCTTGTAGATGTGAATTCCTTCCCTTGTAAAATAAAGTAAAGCAGAACTATGGTGATATTATGTTATCTATACTTCTCTTGATAAGTAGAGTGATCGTTTAAAGAAGTGACTGAATGCTGTAGTTTGTTGTTAAGTCTTAAGTCTTTGAGTGATGAAGTGTTTTGAGCTGGCTTCTCTTTTCCAAGAAAATTATCAAAAAAGGAAATTTTTAAGGAAAAAGGGGATCAGCGGAAAGGGTATATCTTTATTATATATATATATAATCTTAAAGGGAATTTCTATATACTCTTTATAATTAAATGTATTAAGGATTTGAAGCATACAATTTATCATTAAATTTTATAAATGATAAATATAAAAAAAAATTATCTATAGTTAATTTGTAAATATTATTTCAAAATTGGATATGTGAATAAGTGTCAAATAAAATATTATTAGAAGAGATTTGAATTTTTCTTTTAAAAAAATCAATTAATTCTTCAAGGATATAAATATTTTGAATAGATTTACTTTCAAAAAACCATCTTGACAGTACATTAAAGTATCCATTAACAATGCTTTTTTCATAATATTTAACAAAAAAAGTATGAAAAAATCTTTTGTTATAAAGAATTGATAAATAATTGAAAATAAAATACATTACTTCGGCTGATTTATAAGAACCAGAATCTAATCAAAAGCAAAATTTTTGAAATTGCGACATAAAGGGTTTAGAAAGAAGTTGATTGATATAATCAATTATAAATAAGAAATCATGAGATAAATTTTTGAAAAAAAAATCAATATATTGTATTTGAATTATACTATTATTATCTTTATAAAAAATGGCAAATCTTAAAAGTAAAATTTATATTTTTTCAGAAAAATTTCTGTCAGTTTCAAAGGGATCACTACCAATTTTAAAATTTTCCTTAAAATCCATAACTATTACATAAGAAATTATTGTTATAAAATTAATAGAATTTTGATAAAGTTGATATTGGTTTGTTTTAAAATAAAAATATAAATAATAAAGATTAATTTGATCTTGTAATTGAGTAATAAATAGATATTAAAAGGATTTTTTTGTGATAATTTTTTTTTTATTTTTTTTTCTTTAACATATATTGAATACATATCTTTTTTTTTTTATATTTTTTTTTATATTTTTTGAACAATATTTGTAAAATGTATCAAGACTCAATTTTAAAGTTTAATTTCGGATTTTTAATTTAAAATAAATGTGTTTTTTTTGTTTTTTCTAAATAATAAATAGAAATAGGATTAAAAGAGGTAGTAATATTTTCAAAAGAATGAGAAAGTTTTAAAAATTGACATGTGGTAGTAAATAAATAAGAATTTTGTATAAGAAAATTAAAAATAAGTTCAATAGTTTGTTTATTAATAACAGATTTGAAAGAAAATTTTGTCTTTGATAATTTGATAAAAAAAAGAATTGATTATTGACTTTTTTTAAAGAGGTATTAAATTGTATATTATTAAAGTAAAAATCAAGATCTGCTAATTCAAATTTAATATATAAATTAACTACTAAAGATAAAAACTGAATTTATATTTTGTAGAAGAATTTGTATATATAATCTTAGGATTGTTAAAGATTTGTTTAATTGTTTTTGCATATTTTGAATTTGTTTTTTTAATATTAGATTGGTTAAAGAAATAATCATATAGTTGAGTTGAATTATTTCCTGATAAATAAATAGTTACATTATGTAAAATTGAAGTAATAAGACTTTTTTGAAAAGGAGAATAAGAATTCAAAAGTAAAGAATAAAAATAAAAATGAAATAATATAGAAATATTTTTCTTAAGTTTAAAGAAAATATGATATAATTAAAAAAAAAGAAAATTTTTTAAATTAAAGAAAATAATGTTTAAAGATTATATTAATAATTAGTTTTGCTCAAATTCATAAACAATTTGATTGTAAGACCTGTGGGTCAATAGCACAGTGGTAGTGCTCCCAGGTCACAATCACAAGATCCATAGTTCAATACCACTTAAGGACCAAAATCAAAAATTATTCTTCTGATCGGGTTTTACCGGTTATCCTGTGAAAGTCATACCCAATTATTTGGAACAAGTTCTAATCAGGTTAGGCTGCATGAAGATAGGACTTCTGGCCTTCCATCGATCAGGAGCTGAGATCTACAGTCATACTACCAGAAGGATTGTATGAAGAAAGGCTTCTGGTCTAGCCTACTATAAAAATACCCCAATGACTCCTATCCTGGCAGCCTTCAGAACCCACACCTTCCTAGCTTAGGATATCCCAATCTGATGTTCCACTTAAATGAAAATCAGTTATATGGGACTGATCCAATGTCACAGATGGTGATAAAGAAGGAAAGCGCCTCCTTCTAAGGTCTGAGCAAATAATATATCTGAGAGTATTGGAGGGTGATTCAAATCTCATCGGGTATATACTAATAACCTAGTTTAGTGAATATAATACAAAAATTTATAAAGCTCACTACTAAATTAGCCTGACTCGCTGTTGATGACTGTGTATTTGACCATCCGGTTCCTAGCTTTGTCTGTCTACTCACAGAGTGGTTGTAGGTCTATCTAGGACAAACTGCGATAGGTTATTATTAAGCTGCATAGATATAAAAATATATGGCTTGTAAAAGATGATTGATGTAACTGCTGTAGAATTTAATTATTCGTCAAAATTATGTTAATTCTTTAATAAAGCTTGCATCTAATACTAGTTGTGATTTAAAAAAAAAATAAAACAAAATAAACAATTTGATTGTTAGTTACATGATCAGATAATATAAAAACTTTGCAATACTATAAGTATAGTGCTCCCCAATAAATGAAGGACTACTTAAGAATTATTAAAATTAATTAGAAATAGTTTTTATATATCAAGCTTTTTATTTTATTAATAAAAACTTATTTTATATATTAAGTAAATATGTTTCTTATAATAAATTCTATCTACAATAAAATTTTTATGAAATTTGAAGTCACTTTTATCATTGCATTTAATGCATTATTTTCAAATAAAAATTTTTTTATATTTTTGTTAAAATTTTGATACCCACCCGATTTTTATAACTACTGTTTAAATAAATAATTTACTATTAATAAATTTTGTTTAACATATATTAAAGTACCTAAATATTAAGTTTTATAAAATTCTATTTAATATTTAAATTTTTATTTAATAAAATGTAAAAAATTTTTACTTTAAC
>CAJVPT010001300.1:0-22144 GCA_910592055.1 Acaulospora colombiana
ATAGTTAACTTACTATTTTGTAAAGACTATTAATGTATTGTTTATAAATTGAATTTCTAATAAAAACTTGCATTTAATGCTTATTTGCAATAAAAAAAAAAAAAAAAAGAATACTCTTATTATTTCTAGAATTTTCTGACCTTATTATCTATATAATATTATTTATAAAAGTTATAATTATATGTCTTGATTCTAGTTTATTGATTTTATATTTTTTTAATTTTGGATTCTAGACAACTGATATTTTATATTTTTTGATTTTATTATTTTAGATTTTATACAGTAATAGATTATAAAAGATTTTTCATATTAAAAGTGAAATAGTTTTTTTCTAATTAATTTTATCTTATACTAATATTAATTTTATAAGATTATTCTTATATATTACTTTAAATTTTCTATTTTTAAATAGGTTTATTAGAATTTTAATAAAACCTATTAGAATTTTAATTCTTTTTATTACTTTAATTAATTTATTTAAGTTAATAGTATTATATACTTTGATTATATTTTATCAATTTTTTATTAAAATTAAAAAACTCTTTTTATTGATACTCTGATTATATATAAAAAAGATATTCGCAAGAAGTTTTTATATTCTAAGTTAATAAAGTTTTACTACTTTCCTTAAATCAACTTGAAGAAGCTTTAAGAGTTATAGTTATTTCTCATTCTCTTGCTTACTATTTTTTTCAAATAAAAATTTGATCTTTAATGATCATAAAAGTCAAGAAATATCTTTTCTATCAATAGCAAGAAAGTTTTAAAAAAAAGAAAAACTAATGTGCCATTATCTCATACTATAGAAAAACTTTATAGAAGTGTGTCTAAGGATGAGAGACAACTTTCCTATTTTTTTATTATTTGTCATCTTCTCATAGTACTCATTCTTGATTTTTTTGAAGAATTTTACTTACTTCAATTTGATTCTAAATCTTGAGTAGCACAAAGTTTCTTATATCATAATTGAACAGATAGAACTCACATTAGTAAAAGAATATAAACAAGCTTCTATTAATCACTTTATATATCTAAATGCATTTCTTCAATTCCATAAGAATCTGGAATTCACCATAAGTTATTGGGTTTAATATAGATGGATACAGAACATATTCCTGTTTATATTATTAATTCTTTTAAAAAAGAGTTTATCTGATTATAGTAAAAATTATAAGATACTACAACTAGGTTTTATAGTTATAATTATCTATTCTTGATCATTGAATAGATTTCTTCTCAGCTTTATCGAATAGATAAAAATTTAAAACAAAGTTCCTATAGTAAAGTTTGATTTTATGGCAAGTGAGATATAAAGGATAAAAAAATTTTTTTTTTTGTGATGATGTATCTCACCTGAGTACATGTGTTAGGGAAAATTTAAGAGGATAAATAAATCTTTTTTCTTAGTATGTGAATTAAATTGATCTGAGTAATTCTTCCTGATAACAAGCCATCCAGTAGATTAGAGTGATTAGAATTTTATAATATTAAGATATTTAAAATAGCTGAGGAACAGGTAATATGTTCTTGAAGAGTAATTAGTTTACAAAATCAAAGTGATATAGTAGTGTAAATTTTAACTCTTATAAACAATTCTAGGAGTGTTTTATTAGTAATTATTTTTTGTATTTGCATTTTGCCTTGACTTGAAACTTTAATAAACAAGATTGAGTTATTATTTCAAAAAAAAAATGCTTTGACTATATTTTGAAAAATTATTCATAATTTCTTTTTGTTTTTTCTTGTATCTTTACAAATATTTTTGAGAATCTGAATTACTTCTATTATACTTTTTTTAGTAATCTTGCATAATTGAAATTTCTTAAGATATCATTGTTTTTGTAAATATTTTCTAATCTGTTTGTAAAAATTTTTATGAAATATTTTTTTATAACTTTCTATAATATTATTAATTATATATTTATAAGCTTACATACAGTCTTACAATTTTGTTTTGCTATAAAATAAATTTAACTTTATTTTCAAAAAATAGAAATTATTTATTATTTTAAGAAGCTGATGAATATTATTTTTGGATATTTTTTTCTTTTTGATTTATTTTTTTTTTGATATATTATACTAATTTATATTTTTTGATAAACCTTGTTATTAAAAAACATTTGTAAAGTTTTATTAAGTTTTTTATAAAATTGATTACAAAAAGTCTTTATATCAAGTTTTTTCAATATAATTTCTTGATCTATATTCTTTTTTTAATTCTTTTATTAGATTAATAAGATTAATGTTTTTTTTTTTTAATGTTTTAAAATAATATTATTTTATTTTTTCAATTTTTTTTTTCTGGATTGTTATATATTTAGTATTATTCTTTTTAACCTTAATATGGTTCAATATTATTTTTGTTCTCTCTTTATTTGTTAAAAAGTTTATTGTTTATTTTTTATTGTTTTTTATATTAATTATATCATTATTCTAGAACTATTTTAATTATATCTTTTGTTTCTTTGACTTTTAATCTTTGATATATAAATATGAGACCTATTATTGTATTATGAATATTTTTTTCAAAGATATTTATTAAATATTAAAAATACTATATTGAATACAATGGTTTTTTATTAGATAATTTGAGCTATGAATAATATTATACTTTTTGATGGTCTTGTTAAGAATTTTTAACTTGTTTACTTCTTTGAATGTTTTTATTTTTTTAAGAAATATTCTTAATTAAAAAGTTCTTTTATATTTAAATCTTAAAATATTTTTTATAATTTATTTGTTTTATTTTCTTAATTGTTCTTACTGAACTTTTCTTGCAAAGTAAACTTTATTCTTATTTTAAACTTGTAATTTAAAAAACTTGTTATTGTTTTGAAGATAATTTTTTATACAGTATTTATTTTATTAATACTACTTTTTACAGAAAGCTTGATAATTATACTTTTTATAAAAAAGTCTTTATTATATAATGTTATAATTAATATTGTATGGCCACTTTCTGTAATTTCTTTCATATTCTAGTTATCAAACTCAAGTATTAAGTATCTGGCTAGACTATATAATAATCAAATTTAGTCAATTTTATTTCTGTTTATAGTATGTTACTTGATAATAAAGCTATATAAATTATTTTAGAAATTGAATTTTTTCTAACATAGTAATTGATTTTTTATTTGACTTTTCATTTTAAATTTAAACTTAAATTCAAATAAGTACATAACATATAAGATGTACATAAAATTAATTTGTATACTCTTTATTTATTAATCTTGATTTTTAAATTTATGAACAATTTTTATGCATAGAAATAATCATAAGAATATTTTATAAAAACGAGTTCAATAATTTTGTTTTATTTATTTATTTTAGATTATAAAAAATGATATTAATTTTTATAAAAAAAGGTAACAATTTTATATTAAACAATGAATAGAAATAAATAAGGTAAAAAATAGATTAAAATTTTTTATGTTGCAATTATTGTTGATTGTTGTTTTTGAATTTAAATAACAAAATAATAATAAGATGCTCATATACAGTAAATGATTTTATTCATCGGATTTTTTCCATGATACGTAATAACATAATTTATCATATTAAATATAGCATTTGGCAATATAAAATATACGCGTTACAATGAATGTTATTAAAAACTTGATTTGCAGATCGTTAATGCTTTGCGAAACGGTATTCCTATTGATTATTATTTGCCATTTTTATCGTTTGTTAACAAATTTCCTAATTTTCAGAACAATCTATGTTAAAAGAATAATAAAAACCAAACAAAGGGGGATTGTTTAACGTAAATATTATTAATGTCAAAAAAGGCTTGGTCTCTATATGGCAATATTAGAAGAAGGCGGCTAAAATCATTCGAGAGTCGAAAGTTCCTCGTGAGTTACATTTTCGAGAATTCATGCCATATTGTTATAAGAAATGCAAGAATTTATTCGATAGAGAATTGATTTGCTCGATAGGCTTCAGGTATCAAATTTTCGCGAGCCATCTCAACATATTGGGGAAGATCGGGCAGCCAAGATGAAGCCATGTGGAACGTCTCTACCTATATAATCGAACAGTGAGCATGAAAAAGATTATCAAAGAACCAACCGATCCGCATTCCTATCCAAAGTAAGATAAATAATATGTTGAGTGTGGCTCCTCGGAATTATTGTGTATTAAATATTTTTGATTGTGAACATGCATGCATATTTTGTTTGTTTCGGACAAGGAAGTGCTGGATGATAATATTATATCATACTGTATGTTAATATTGTCAACTTTTTCCTAACTACCGCCCTAATCTAATATCGAATGATCGGTTAAATAAAAGTGGAGTACAGTAAGTTTAAATTTTTCAATCAATAAATTAAATTTTTCTTTTATATCTCCTTCTTTTTTTTTTTTTTTTGCGAACAATTTTAATCAATTAATCAGTAATAATTACCTATACATAGTATCAATTGCTTTGTGTTACATACGTGGTTAGCGTAGATCGATGACAACAACCTTGTCGAAATTAAATTAAAATCCAATCATCGAAATTGTTTGTTTCTTAGGTAAGATTGCCATTATATGTAGATACAGGGACCCTATCATTAGGCCATTCTTGGATTATTCTAGTTCTATATTACACAAATGTTGTACGTATCGAACGAAGAATGCGTAGAATCAAGTACGTATAAGGATCAACTTGGAAGATTAGTACCGGAAGGCTGTGTGGCTTTATTTCGAAGATAAAAAAAAAAAAAAATACAGTATATACAGTATATATATTTCCGAAATGATGTTCCTAGCATAGATTTCAGAAGATACAGTATGTATTATTAAAACAAATCGACCGTTGCATTGTCCACCGAATTTTCAAGCTCACAAGAAGACTCCTTATTCCTTAATTTTCAATTTAATCATGATTTCTACTTTATCCGACAAGTCATTCAAGACATGATATCTGATGATATTGCTGCATAATCGAGAGGAATCACAATATGTTGTGTATTATTTCCGCTATTTCCGTGTAAATTATTTACTGAATAAACCCTCTGCGAGTCAATATCAATAAGCGGAGAAATAAGAACGAAGAGAAAATGAATAAAAAACGCTTTTATGTCGTTTTTAATAATCCCTAATAAAATCGCTGAATCAAAAGAACAGCTGATTGATTATCGTGTGTAGTCCTTGTTTCTTGAATGAAATAAGGTGCTCCGCTTATATGCGTCATGTATTTTTAGCGTGTAATGACCGGCCGGCCCTTACACCATTTTCTTTATCCGGTCAAAATTTTGGGGGGGAGAGTCTTATTAAGTAATATTGAAAAAGGAGGAGTTCCAGCGCGCCAAACTCTTCTAAATCAACGGATGAAGTTGAACGGGGAGCTATCCTTTTTGAGGAAGTGTTTTTGAAGTGAGGAATTTTAGAATCGAAAGCATAGTACGAATCCTGTTCGCGTCATCGACGTCCTTATCGCACGCGTACTACTGTAATATGAATAGCAAGCGAATTACAGTATAGCGCGATTTAAATTATCCTAGGTACCATTTAGCGAAAATAAAATAACAAATATGCGAGCGAATGATGTGAAATTACCTTTTTTTTTTTTTCTTATACTGTATAATTTAGCCAAACTTTAGACCGCTCTATGCGTTACAGAGTTATTCACCGAATATTATGCTGCACTAATTTTATTCGTGAAGAAAATTCGCGATTCAAGATCCAGCTGAGATAAGCAAACGTCTACTTGATATCCAACCACCATTATTGAAGATCCTAACAAATACGTGATGCCTAATACACAACGTAAACCAATCAATCTTAACTTGTACCGTAAATGTATTTTGATACTTATGTACCAAAGTTCATTAACAAAATTTGGTTCATTTGCTTTTGAAAGCATATACATGTACGTATATGTTTTATTATTTAATGCACGCATATTGGTTTTCACCAACTTGAATCAAGTCCAAATTCACAGCACAATAAGGCATAGATTGTAAAGTTGTATTAATATGGAAAGTAAAAAGTGCAATCTAAGTTTGTGCTGGGGTTAATTCATTGAGAGGTATGAAATAGTACGGCAATTGAAAAAAAGTCAAATATATACAGTATATTTATGTTTACCCTGCTCGTACAATTATACCGTAAATGGTAAAATATGATAAACAGGGCCAAGAAGTAATATAAAGCGTCTTCAGAGGACAACGAGTATAATAATTTGGTTCCTGCAAAATGGCCCTTCGTTAATTATATATATATATATATATTTACATATACACGATCATTATTATCCTATATTTGTATTTTCATAGTATCTTCTAATTTCGTGCGTGTCGTGTTTATTATAATTATCCAAGCTGTCGGTTTTCTAGACTTACTGTATAATAGGATTAGATTGGATTATTGAGACAGAGTTATTTCCCTCAAAGTAATGTATGCGTTAAATAATAACAATTCGTGGTAATAAGCAAAGGTGAATTTCGCACTGAACCTGATGCAATCTTTCGACAGCTTTATTTTTCAAATTTCATCTCCTCGCATATATTGTCGACCTTTTAAAGGGAGTGACCGTGAGACAAAGATACATCTGATATTGGTAACCGATTTCTTAATTTTTGACTGATTTCATCCCCTCAATATCGCAATTTCATATTTGAATTGTCTCTTTCATTCAAATACTTGGTCCTGCAACGAAGAAAATAGGCCTATTTATACGTACTTTAAAAGCGATGGGACAGATTTATTCAAAGAACAATGGTCAACTCCTCCTACCTAACGACCCTGCGAATAATAAGAAAAAACAGAAATCAATGAAATCTCAGCAAAATCTCTTTCGATATGTAGACGGTAGAAGATTTCACAACAATGTGAATTCAAAATATTTTTTGCCCAATGATGATGAAGAAGGTAGTCCTTCGTTTTCCTTTTACTTGCCATCTCGCGAATTCCACCACCTAAACTCCATGTACCTGTAGTTGATAGACTACAATTGCAACACTTTTTGTTCCGAGATATCTGGCGGGGAAACTTTTCATCACCCATAAAAGATTTTATTGATCGAGGAGGTGCGAAGGTTCTTGATATCGGTTGTGGTCCTGGAACATGGTTGTTAGACATGGCTACGAATCACCCGCGTTCTTTTTTTACCGGCATTGACTTGTCTCCCATATTTCCAAGCGACATAAAACCTCTTAATTTGACTTTTTATACAGCAAATATTTTGGAAGGATTACAGTTCCCTGGTAAGTTCATACTTTAGGTTTTATTCGCTCTCCTCCTTCCGATTCCTTCATTCACGTGATAAAATTTGTTTTTTTTTAACATGATAGATAATTCCTTTGACTTCGTGCACATGAGATTTCTCATGACTGCATTCACAGAAGAAGAGTGGTGCAACAAAGTGATTAAAGAATTGACTAGAGTGCTTAAGCCCAATGGCTGGTTGGAAATCATGGAAGGTGACCTGGTATTCAATCCCGAGGGACCTACTGGAAAAATTTTGATGGATGCCTGTAAGTTTGTCCTGAAATGGTGATGGAGTTCGCTGTTGGTCACAACTAATAAATGTCAATCTCGATAATTTCGTAGTTCGGTCCGTGCTCCTCTCAAAATCAATAAACCCCCAAATATGTCAAAAGTTACGGACATGGCTCTCTGAATCAACGCAACTGCTCAACCTCTCGTGTGAGGAAAGGTCAGGCCCCATCGGTAAATGGGCTGGAAGGGTCGGCGAATTGGCGTGTCAGGATTTCTGTGACACATTATATGCGCTACGGGGAGTCCTCGCAGGAACGCTGGAAAAAAACTCAGAAGAGTACGGTGAGATGGTGATGGAATTTGTTAAAGAGTGCAACGAGAACAAATCGAGTTTCAGGCACTTTAGGTTCTTCTGTCAAAAGTTGAATATTTGAAGGTCGACTTCGCAGTATATGGGCTTGCACCATAGAATATTTTTTTTCCTTCTACTATCTCATCTATCTTTTATTCTTGTTTAATATACAGTATACATGCTTATGTAAGAAAGTTCTCATACTTCTTGTACCAAAATACACGAGCGTTTCTTTTTTCTTCACGGATTTTATGTTTTTTTTTTTGTAAGAAATAAAAGATATACAGTATGTAATGTGGTAATGTGATGATGATACTTGCAAAAAGCATTTGCTATTTTCGTTATCTTTACACTACACATATTTAGATGACGGTAAAATCTCAACTAATCGATTTACTGTATTATGTACTGTAATAATGGCATTATTATTACCATTATTATTCCTCGATTTTAAAAACGAAAATACATGTACATATTTGATCCTTCTAACCAAATAAATTTAATTCGCATAGCTTGCCAGGTTCTATACCATACGTCCGGCAAATATTAGTTTATTTATTATTACAGTGACCTACCAAACTATTGTGAATATCAAAAATGTTAAACTTTTAGTACGAGGTAATTTTTCAAGTACAATAAAACTAGCAAATAAATAAATATAATTAATGACTCAACAATTAAGTATGTGACAATCACTAGTCATTCAACAGCTGAATCATTGTCAAATTTGATTAAATTTGATAATAAAAACATTGATAAATTCAAAAAATATTAACAAATACTGTGAAAAAATTTTAATAAAAATTTGTAAAAAATTTTAATAAAAATTTGTAAAAAATTTAATAAAAAAAATTTATATACAGTAATAAAAATTTGATAAAAATTACAAATCTAGTATTAAAATTTAATAGATATTTGAAAAGATTAATAAATTTCATGAAATTCATTAAAAAATTTACAAAATTAATTAATCAAACTATTTATTACTTTTTTCTTTCTCTTTCCTTTTTTTATTTTTATTTTCTTTTAACTTATTTTTTATTTTCTTTTAAAGATTTTGACTTGATTCTTTTGAAATTCATTCAAATTGATTTTATTTTATTGAATTTTTTTGAGTTTTTGCATTTTTTTTTTAACTTTTTAATCACTTCTTAAATTTTATCTAATTGTACACTTTTCTTCAATTTGTTTCTTATTCTTTAAATATAATAATAATTATTATATTTTATAATTTTTTATCTTCTTTTTTTACTTTCTATATTTTGAAATCTCTTTTAAACTATATGTCTAATTTGATAAACCTTTTAATAATATCATATTATAATAATATAAATTATAATAGTATTATTTACAAGTTAACTAAAAAACTTAAATTGATTTTGGATATTCATCTAAATATTTCAATAAATTTTTTAACTATAAATAATTATAATTAATATTATAATTATTCAACATAAAATATTTTACTTTTCAGAATATTAATTATAATTGTATATGACCTATGGGTCTATAATGCAGTGGTTAGCACTCCGTAGGTCAGATCACAAGATGCAGATTCAAATCCTCCAGGGGCTAATATGATTCCCCTAATTATAAAAGCAGGTAGAATCTGACAAATCATCTATTGGCCTAACCGTATATAACCAATGTTTCTGAGTATAGCTGGTGCAGATCAAGAGGATTGGCAGTTTTCATTGGTTCTCGCCAAAAATCAAGATCTCAGTAATACAGGACAGTCTATACAAAGATTGTGATCAGGTCACTATCCAAAATCGAGTAGGATTATCCTTGATAGGATCCCATTACCACCTGCTGGTAACAAGAAAAATAGATTCCTAAACCGGTTGCATACTGCTGAGAAAGGTCTGACTGAAGATCTTATCCGATTTCAAGACTTCAAGCATGTGTCTATGTCTTGATCCATAGACTTAACAATCAGAAGACCTTGGTGAAAGGAGAAATCCGTGGATTACTCCAAAGGATCAAAATCTGGATTCAGGATAAAGAAAATTCGATGGCCTGATAACCAGACTACTCTTAATAAAAATGGTCTGGAAAAAATTAAGAAGAAATCGCATGGTCTTCCGATGAGGTAGTGCTTATACATAGTTAGTAAATATATAAAAGCTACTCATATATATAGATTACTAATATAAGCAAATGTATGAGTACTCGTTAGTATATACATTATCTATCTGTATACAAAGAGTAATGTAAATGGCTGAGCCAAAGTAGTTGCCTTATATAAATATACAGGTATATTACTAATAAAGATTGTGGCAACGAGTTTATGAATCACTGGATCATAAACCTCATAGACAACCTTTTCATATTTGAAATTTCTTTCAGCACTAGCCCAATCTTAGCAGGTCAACTCCCCATTTTGGGGGTGACAACAAGTTACAAGGTGAGTACCTCTGTATAGAGGAATTCTATTGAGCTTCATTTGGTAGTAAACAAGTAGTACATCCTAGAATAGCTTCTATGTATTAATACTACATAATTACAAATAAAGCAAGGCTGAGCCAGCATTAAAAAAAAAAAAAAAAAAATTACAATTGTATATATATATTTTTGTGGAATGGAAAGCTCAGCCTTATTTATTAACTTGATAAAATAATTTACAAATTTAATTACAGGGAATACATATTTTTATCATTCATGTTAACAAATATTTCTAGAATTCTACTTTTAAAAAATCTACCAGACGGCTTATTACTCGAAAATATCCAGTCAGATTAAATTTCTACTACTACCTATCTAGGAAACCTAGATACTCCTATTTTTGGATCTTGAATCCTTCTAGATTCTTCCCAACTAACTTGCCAGGCTTGACTTGCTAGTTCCTATGAAAGGAGAAGTACACCTTTTAAATAGTTCTTGATAGACATGGCGCAATTATCAGTTTGATACCTTTCCTGAATTTGTTTATATTCAGCTATGTTGATTGTGTCTTTTATAGGGAATAAAACCTGCTTAGAACTAGAAGTGGAAAAACCCTGTTTGTATGAAATCAGAATAGAGATGATTGGTGTTTTCTGAGACCTGATTGTGTTTTGCGTCATAGATAGTTTTTCATTCCATAAATCTTTCACATGGTCCTCATGTGATATTGAACTATAAACCTTGTGATTGTGATCTGGGAACACTACCACTGTGCTATAAACCCACAGATCTAAATTATATATATATATATTAGTAGAGTTTTCTAAACTGCAGTGGTAATCTGCGTGCAATGATATTAAAGGTTGGAAGGGTATTCACCTGAACCATTAGTGGAGCAATAAATCACTCCCGAAGTTGCACTTAGAGTTTTGATATATCAAGACAAAACAGCGACGAGTGAGTTAGATAAAGTTTTAGCTTTAGCAAATCATTTAAAATATATAGTATACAAACGTTTAATAAAACATACGTACCTAGCCTAACCTAGGGTTTAAAAAAAAAAAAATTAGTAGAGTTTTCTAAATCAATTTTATTTTTTTTAAATGAATAAACCTTTGTTTTATTAATAATATTTATTGATTTATTCTGATATTTAACAACTTTATTAGATCTTTATTTAATAAATAATCATATATTTTCAATTTTTTATATTTTTTTCTTAATTATTTATTAAAAATTTATATTTGAAGATAATATAAATACAAAATATTATTAGTTTTACTTTATTTAATAAACTATTTACATATAAACAACTATTGTTGGCTTTCAATTTTTTATATTCGGCCTTCTAATATATATTTTTTAATAGTAATATAAAGCATCTAACTATTTATTTGTTTGCTTTTATAAAGAACTAAAATATGGACCATGGATTTTATTGATTCAAGTATCAACTTTTGTAATATTTTTTTATTTATATTACTTGAAAAAACTTTATTTATTCTTAATTTATGTTCAATAAAAATAAATTTTTTAAGATCTTTATTTCTGCTTTCATTTTTTTTTAAATTTTAGTTCATTTTTAATAATTATTTTATTAGCTTTGCTTTTTTATTACTTTTTTTGAATTAAATTTTTTAATGCTTTTTTAAACTTGAAAAACTTTCAAATTCTAATACCTGACTATTCTAAGTTTCATAACTATTATAAAATTCAGTTTAAGTTTTATAGATTTTACAGATTTAAGCTAATTAATTTACTTTTTAAATTTTCTATTTTTTTTTATTATTATTTTACTTCTTTAAATAATAATTTAACTTATAGTATTAATATTTATACAACTTTAGATATCATTATTTTAGGCAATACAAGAGATAATTTTTTTAAGCAATTTGATTATCATAATTGAAATTAATGATTCAATATTAGATATTATTAAATATACTATTATTGTTTCTGATATCATTTATACAAAAGAAATTTTAATAGCAAAAATAATTGTAAAAATTATAAAGATTATAAAGATAATTATTTTTTATAAAAAATGTAACTAATTAATTTTTTATTTAAATATTTTAGAGATATTTATGAAAAAATATTACATTAATAAAAAGTTATTCAAATAAAATTATTAGTATTATTTTAATATAATTCAATACTATTCAATATAATAATCAATAAATGATTACTTTGTAGCTTTATATTACTATTTATCAATTTTCAAATATATTAAAAAAATGTTTATCTAAGTTTTACTTAATAAAAGTTTACAAAAAAAAATTTAAAAAAATAAAAAAATTTTTGACTATAGTAAATGCAATGAATTATTTACTAATTTATTAACAGAATTTTTATATTAATATTAAAAACCAAAAAGCAAAAATTCAACAAATGAATAATTCATATTTTGATATAGAACAAGAAATATTTTATCAAATTAAATTATATTATTAAGTAACAAACAACAAAATCCAAGATTGAATAAAGCAAATTTTAAAAATAATAAATCTGAAATTTATAATAATGAAAAAATAGATAATATATTTGATTTCAAAATACAAATTTTCTTTTAAATTTTAGTAAATTTTTAGATAACTATTTTATATAAATATTATTATAAATTATAAACTATAAAATTAGATTTTAAAAAAAAAAACTCTTTTCGCTGATCCCCAGTTTTCTAAAAAATTTTCTTTTTTGGTAATATTTTTGGAAAACCAAGAAGCCAGCCTCCAATATTTAAGAAACACATAGTCTAAAACAACAACAGCTTGCCACCAAGCTTCAAAACCACTATTTTTTTTTAATGCTGGCTCAATCTTACTTTATTTGGATTCAGTAGAAATATACATATTGTTTATGCTATAATTACCTATGTTAACCAAATTAGTTCAATAGAGAAACTCACCTCGCGGCCTATTGCCACCCTATTGGGGAGCTAACCAACCAAGGCTAGGCTAGTGCTATATAAAATAGTAAATATGTGGGAGGGGTGTGTAATGTTTTTTATGTATTTTTCTATATAATTGTTTACCAGGTCTATATATTGATCTTTTATATATTTTTCAGATATATTAAGCTGTGTACTTCTCCGTGGGGTACTATATCTGGCTGTTCTTTCAATTTTTTGTGTGACGCCTTGCAGCTTTTTCCATTTTTGGAATTCTTCGCATCTTTGGGTCCAGATATTGTAGAGATAGTCGCTAGTCTCTTGTCTAATTTCTTTTATGCATTTATGTATCTGTTGTTTGTTCAGTACACATCTGACTACTATATTATATGTTTCTTTGAGTACGGTTTCTTTGATAGTGCATTTAAGATATTCGGTATACTTTAGGGAGTTATTTTTTAGATAATTGTTAATTTGTACTTCCGTGTCTTTTATCTCACTGTATTGTCTAACTTTGTCAATAATTATATTTCTTATATGCTCTTCTGTTTTCTGTCGTTGGTCTTGACATATGAAAGGATGTGTATTTCTCTCTTTAGATCTGCAGAATATGCATTTTTCATCTTTATACAAGTTTGGTAGTCTCTGATAAAGTTTTGTTTTTGTTGGAATTTCTTCGTTCCATAGACATAAATTGAATCTCCTTTGTTGTTGATCTGTTTCGTTGATATGTTGTTCACTCATTCTAGTTGATTGTAGATTTGATAGTGTTGTATTTCAATGTATGTATTTGATGATCTGATCACTGAATTCAATTCTTGTTCTATTCAGTAGTCTACATCTGGCTAGGTGTGTTGCCTTGATTAGTTCTTTGGCCATAGTTTTGATGGGAACTTCCAGTGTATTGTTATCCCATTGGGATAGTAATATAAATTGTGAGTTTTTTGTAGGGTAGATACTGATTATTTTGTGTCTTGATATCATGTCTTGATATGTGTTTATTTTAGCTAATTTGTCTGCTTGTTTATTGTATTTGTCACCTGTGTGGGCCTTGACTTTAATAAGGTCAATCTTCAAATAGTTGCCAGTAACTATGTTTTTAAGCGGTTGGAGAATCCCCAAGTTTTTCTGTTTTTGCAGGTTATGTATATAGTTTTTCCTCATTACTTTTTGAATGCTGTTGATTGCTGCTTGGCTATCTATATGTATGTTTACTCTGCTATATGAAGGGAGTATACTGATTGCTGTAAGTATAAACATTAATTCTGCTCTGGTCGATAAGAGGAAGTTTTCTATCTGTCCTTGGAATTGGAATTCTTGATTGTTTCTAGTTATTATTATCCATTCGAAGCCCATGTAATATTGGTTGTGGTGGTATAATATGGATCCATCTGTGTATATTTCAAAATTGATTTCATTCTGTATTTGCTTTGTGATTGTAGTTAATTCTTTGAGAATGAGAGGTGTTGTAGCCAAAGTTTTCCTAATCTGTTCAGATATCTTGTTCTCAGTAGATATTTGTACTTATACTATATGATTTGTTGACCTGTATTCCTGCTCTGTTAGCATTGTTGAAATTGAGTTTAGTGAAGCTCTGCTTCTGAACATGTTGTCTGCCTTCATCACATTCGGTCATGTTGAAATTTTGCTCCATTGTACAGGAATTGTTACTGTATTTTTCTTGCTAACTGTAAAGATACATGTGGAGTTGAATTGAGTCTGTTAATTTATATTGCATCCTGTGCATTCATTTAGAGGAGATTCGCTAGGTGCCTGTGTGTAGTGTCTGTAGATTGTTGAGTTATTATCTATCTTCCTTTGTTTTCTGCCAATGATTAGTTCTGTATTCTTTTCCATTGCTATCCAATGTGGTTTTGCTGTTTGTGTGTCTGTTATTGGTATGCATTGTTAGAAACAATTAATTTGCCCTTGTTGTTTGTTGGTCATCCACATCTGTAGTTTGCATTGTAGTGTGAAGAACCATGGTGGGGTGGAGCCTGGTATTGATTTTCAATGGATTCTTATAATTTGGCACCAGTGTAGCAGTTTCTCTCTTTTGCTATTGAGAAGTTGTCCTGTAAACAGAATGTTGTGTTTTCTTAAGTTGGGTCGAATTCTTCTATAGAGTTCTGGATCTGTTATTTCTTCGATAATAGTATCTACCATTTCTATGATCTTGAAATCATCTGCTTAAACTTTGTGAAAAGTGAAGCCATGCATTTTGAGCATCTAGATTATGTCGTGTGTGAGATTTCTTCCTGGTTCTAAGAAGGGAGCTTGTATATGGTTGTATATTTCTTTGATTGACCAGAACATATTTTGCATTGATTGTAATCGGTGACATGTTATGTCTCCTGTAATGTTGTTTTGGTTCACTCTGGTGCACCAGTTATTGACATATAGTTGTACTTGTCTATCCCATATGTGCATTATATTGTATTCATGTTTATTGTAGAGCATGCTGTTAAATACTGTGTTGCAAGTTCTATTTTGTGTTTGAATGTTATTATCAGTTTGCTTATTAACTGATTACAAGTTTGTCTGATTAGCACTATGTCATTGCATAGATATTCTATACTGGGAATCAGGACGTGATTGATTATATATTGTGCCTATTTATCAGTGATTCTTTTTATTCCGATTAGTATACGTATACAGGTTACCTTCTGTTTTATTAGGAATTTTTGATAGTCTTTGTATCCAGAGCTGTCATATCATACTCCTAGAATTTTGACTGGTGTGTTGGGAGGGCATCTTTGTATCTTTTGATTGTTCATCAGTACTCCTTGTTCTAGGTCTTCCTTTATACTGTTAATGATGATTAGCTGTTACTTGCTAGGGTTGATTTTGATGTCATTGATATGATAAAATTCTTCTGCTGTGTGTATGATTCATTGTAGATCTGTTCTATTGTTCATTGTTCATGTTGTGTCATTCATATATGCATTGACTGCTATGTTAGTGGTCCTTCTTTCTCATTCTATCTTTAGTTCTGTACATGTTCTAGAGCTAATTGTGTATCCTTTGTGTTGTTAACCGATCATGGATAATAGTGGGTCATAGAAAATGTACCACAATAGTGAAGATATTGTGTCTCCTTAATCTATTCCATCTCTTACCTGATATTCATCTGTTAGTCCATAGCATGTTATAACTGCATTGTAGCGGTCTCGGAAAATACTGAGCAGAATTGTTATTATTGTGTCTGGTACCTTGATTCTTTGAAGTGCCAGTTGTAACATTTTTAGATTTACAGAGTCATATGCTTTTGACATATCTTGACTCAAGATCCAGGCTTGTTGTTTGGTTTCTTTTGCATATTCAATGATACTGCTAAGTATGTGAATTGGGTCTTGAGTACTACTACCTGGAAGAGCTACCCAGTTTAGTTTGGACAGTATTTTGTTGCAGGTTAGACACTTTGCCAGTCTATCTGTAATGATTTTAGTGAATATTTTCCTTCCTGCATCTAGTAGGGTGATAGGTCTAGTAATGTCTAGGTTGTGTATCCAGTCCTTGGGCTTGGGTATCAGATATATGTATCCCCTACTCCATTCCCTGGGTGTGATGCCTTGTTGGATAATTGTATTGAAAATCATTCTGAGTTCTTCTCTTGCTTTGTTTTTCAGGTGTTTGTATGCAGAATATGGTATCTGATTGGGGCCCGGAGCTGACTTTGAGCTGCATTGCCTAATTGCTTGTGCAAGTTTCTCTATTGTGATCTCCTCTATCATACCCTTGTAGTAGTACTGTTTGATGTGTGGTTTGGGGCTATATTCGGACTGTCATTTGGAATGTCATTCCAGGTTTTGATGTTTCTGTGTAGTGTCCAGTTATGGAAGTGTTCCTTTACTTTGGTCTTGATTTCTGCTGGCTCTGTGATTATTTGCACCTCCTCTCCTTGTTGAATGATGAGTCTGTCTAGGTGTATTTACCTTCTGGGTCTGTCTAGAATACTGTTGATTATGGCATACTTGTCACTATCATATTCTCTTGTCTGATCTGGATTCTTCTTTTTATGGTATTGTTCTGTCTTCTATAAGAGATGGCATTTGCAACCATTTTGTGTGCCTTTATGTTCCCTTGGATTACTTTACACCATTCTTCGAGGTATGTGTCAGGGTATTCAGCTTCTAAATCCTTGAGTGTGGACACTAGGTCTGGAACCAATCTTTGTATACTTACTGGAATCTGGAGTGGTTGATATGCTTTCTCTTCTCTCTTATTTATCTGTTGTTGTCTTACTTGTGTAAGGAATTTCTGTAATAGTATTATGAAGGATATTTCATCGTGTCTTTGACTAGATATTTTTTTCTCTAATGGACTTTCTTTTTGGAATATATTTCTTGGCTGCTTTCTGAATAGTGTCACTGAACTGGTTCTATCTGTGATTTAAGGATTGGTGGCTCATGCCTTTTGTTTGTACATTGTACTCAATATATTCGTTAAACTTTTCCCATTGCTGAGTCGTGACAAGTTACCAGTTGTACCTATGATTTTGTCTATTGTAGATTGCTTGTTTGGGTGTGTTGATGTTTCATACTTCTATTTCTGCTGTTATTATGATGTGATTACTGAGAATTGATGGTGTGATAAGGTCTTGGATGGAGGCTGTTTTTGATTGCCATGTTGCCTGTGGGCTCATCCATATTTGGTTGATTCTACTACTACTTTCTCCTCTGTTTCAGGTATATTCTCTCTTTGTAGAGTTGTGCATCCTATATATGTTTTTCAAGTTGTTATCCAATAGAACTTGTATTTGTTTTCCTGAAGGCTTGTGTTTCTTAATCATCTTTGTACTATTGTGCTTGTCAATTGCTGGATTGGAAACTCCATTCATATCCCTTGCTACCAAGAGATGCCATTCTTTTTCGGTTGCTTTTTTGATCCATTTGTTTAGGGTGTTGAGTACCATTTGCTTTTCTCCTTCCATGTCTTGTATGGAGAAATACACTCCAATTATTCTCATTTTTTCTTTGTGTGGGAAGGCCAGGTCAGTTGTGATGAGTCTTCCTGCAAGTTTTTATAGTTATATATTCTATATATGATATCCTTGTTAATCATTATATTTAATTCTTCTCCGCTAGTTTGTGCTTCTTTATGTGTCCATATGATTTGGAATTTCTTGTGTTGCCAATGTTTAGATTGTTGATGTGAGCCGTTTGTTTCTGTAGTGACTATGATATCCCAGTCTACTACATTGCAGAAGTTGAACAATGTTTCACATTTATGTGTCTCTACTAAACCTTGAATGTTGAATATTGTAACTTTCCATATTGATTTGTGCTCTCTATGTATTGTTGTGTCTATTGTTGTGCTAGGTATTGTATTATTTGTATCTGAAATGTGATTTGGAGTTATTGCTAGGTTATCTGTTTCTTCTGCTTGTTTTTCTACTAAATTACATGAGTTTGTTGTTTGATTATTTCTAGAATTGCTTGATTCTTTTATTGATATGGTACTTTGATTACTATCCATTATTGTTTATGTGGAAAGGAGGGTGTGCTACCTGAGATTGAGTTGAGTACAGTGTTATACATTTGATACATATGTTTGTCAAGTTTTTGCATGGATAACTGGATGCACTGTTGTTGAATGCGAATGTCTTGGGTACTGTTTTGGAGTGGTGTGTCTGTTACTGAATCTTCTTCTGTGTTGAGAGGAGAGGTATCTTCATCTCTTTGTTTGGTGTAATTCTCATCATATATTTTTAGATTAACTATGCATTCCTCTAAGTCAGTTATGTCTTCTTTGATCTCTTGGATCTTCCGCTTGATTATTTTGAGGATTTGTTGTACTTCTGCCATGGTTGATTTAGGAGATTGATACTATGTTTCATCTTCTTTTGGTAGTCTTGCTGCTGCTGCGTAGGAGCCTGGCCTGATCTTTCTTTAATTATTGTGTATAGTTGTCTTTCACCTTATGGTTTCAGTACGTGCTGGCCTGAATTTGTTGTATAGTTTATCAAATCTGTTGGCTTGTTCTGCATTATATTGATTCCAATGTGTTCTTCTTTCTTTGATTGGACATTGAATGACTAAGTGTGTTGCGCTTCCACAGATAGTACGGAGTTTCATGTCAATTGGTTTCCATTTTGCTTGGATTTCTCCAAGGAAGACATTATGTATTATTGCTGCTTCCAGGTCTTCTTGATTCATGAAACCAATGATTGTGAACCACTTGCGCCTGTATGACATGTACCTGGGAATGTAGCATATCTTGACCTTAGTTTATTCACAAGTGAGTCTGAGATCAAAAGCTGTAGTATTGGGGATAGGTTTATTAATTTGATTGCGATATTTTCACATGCTTTCATTTGGTCCATGTCCCATTGTGTGTCAAAAATTCTGACTGAGTCTAAGCATAGAAAAATACTCCATTTAGTAACTAGGTCTTCTTTTATCTGTTTGTCTGCATAGGTAATGACTGCTGATTGCCACATTTGCTATGTAGACATGTCGATGTTTGTGATCTCTCCAAATTTGACAAAGGTCTGTTGCACCTCTATGAATTTTGTATCCAGGGAAATGTCCCATACTCTGATACTGTTTTCTTTATTTGGTCTAGGGAATGTGAATGCCATGTGTTCAAGATGCACCCCATCTATTTCAAGTAAGATAGTATTGCATGTTTCTTCTGCAGTATGATAATCACTGAAAATGGCAATGATGTGTTTCTTCTCTCCCCTTCCTTCGCTGCAGATAGAAAGAAGGCTGGTGAGTGTATTCAAGCTCTTTGTGATATGTGCAGTTTTTTGGTTGGTTGTTCTTCCTGGGACTTCTAATGCTTTGATACCTGTTTTGACTCTTTTTCTTCCAAATCTTGTTGTTGGATCGATCAGTGATCTTGGCCTGGGTTTGCCTACTCTGCTAGCTGATATGTTTCTGTGTAAGACTTCATGCCACTGCCCACCAGATTCAGATCTTGTCTGGTCGCTGTTGCCTGATTTCTCCATCTTTATGTCTGAGTCATCTATTCTTGCTATTGTGAATGAGGCAGAAAAGTCTTTGCTTTGTTCAATTTCTTAGATATTTCTACTCCTATTGCTATTGTCAGATTGAGTATCTTGTATGATTGTTTCTTCAACTTCATCACTCTAAGTCAGTTGTTTGTGATTGGTTTTCTTTTCTTTGGTGATTTCTGTATCTGTGATTAAAGTTTGGCTGACATTCTGGTTCCTTGGCTATTCATTCCTAGTGTTTTCTGTAAAAGTTTCTCTCTCTTTTCCTTTGTTTTTTGGGTTCGACTTTGTTGTCTCTGTATGGGTTTCTTTGCATAGCAATCTTGTGTTACCTTTCGCAAGGGTGTTCTCGTTGTAGTTGGGTCTGCCCTGGGTATATAGGCTTCTTCAGTTTCT
Organism: Acaulospora colombiana; assembly: GCA_910592055.1. NCBI lineage: Eukaryota > Fungi > Glomeromycota > Glomeromycetes > Diversisporales > Acaulosporaceae > Acaulospora > Acaulospora colombiana. Next base: position 20,416 of record CAJVPT010001300.1, read on the forward strand.
AGAAGAACTCATCTTTCTGTTCACTTTTCATTTTATTTCCTAAAATTGCCTAAAAAGGAAATTTTTAAGAAAAAAAGGATCTGTGGGAAAGAGTTTTTTTTTTTTGCTTCAAAACCATTATACTTCTTTGTAATAACAATTATAGGATAAGTATTAGAGAAAAAACTATCACAGTATAGTTTTTCTTCATGGAGGAAAGAAAATCCCAAGAAAACTGATTCACAGTAAGCTTCTGGAAGCTCAACCTCAACTTCACAAAGCTCTCAGCCAGGCCAGTGCAGGTTAACACTTTTCTTGACACTAAGAGAAGCACTATAGGCAATAACTTCAACCAATAAATTAGCTAAAGCTCAGAGCCTATAACACTTAGAAGAATGTTCAAACCTCAATTACTCAATAGTAAAGAGTGACATAAACAATACAACAACACTCCATATCTTAGATCACATAACACAAACACGTCACGTCTGCCAGTTTAAACAGTAACCCACTTATGTATCTGATAAACAACCTGTTTACCTATTTTCGCTTCATATTTACACATAATAGTAGTTATTAATAATACAACAGATCTAAAAATAGTAACACAGCTTACAATCAACAGATCAACACCTTGTTTACGTGTTTACATTTCATACTTACATGTGATAGAAGCTATCAACAAATATAATAGATCTAAAAATAGTAACACAGCTTACAATTCAAAGATCAACACCTTGTTTACGTGTTTACATTCTACACTTATATATAATAGTAGTCATCAAAACACAATGAATCTAATACAAGGTTCAATTGACACACAACACTAGAGGATGAATTAGAAATTGAAATCAAGAAAAAGATACATCTTAATAAAAGGAAAAGAAGAAGGAATCTTCAAGGCAATAAGCTCACTGCCAACAAAACAGAAACTCCTAAATACTTTGCTACTGGTAGTAACAGAGAACCTGTTAATTATCATAATAGACAAAGAATATGCAACAGATCTGAAAGCTCCTATCCTGAAAGTGAGAATGATCAAGATCTAATTTATCAGATCCTGAACAATCTCAAGCAATTGAATAATAGAATAAATTTAATTAAAAAAAAGACCAGAAATCAGAATAGGGTAAGAGGGAGGTGATAGAGCAACCACTCCTAAAAGCAGCACCAGTCCAATCAAAATATATCGGAAAAGAATCTGATCTACAAGAGAAATCAAGCTCATCCGGAAAAAAAAGGTACAATCACTAAGACAATAGCAGATATAAATATACTCCCTCCAATACAATACATACCACATTACTTGACAACTTTATCGGTACAATTAAAAAGAACACTATTGAAAAAATAGATAAAGAATGAACATTATATAATAATTATACTATAGACAACTTTATACTAAATGATACTATTATAATTGGTACACATAATATTAGAGGTATCAATACTAGTCTTGATCAATAAAGACTATACAAACTTATACAAGAACTCGATATAGATATTCTGGGAATTTGTAAAACTAAGCAAACAGAAGAAACAGCAGATTTTGCTTTTAACTTACAGCAAACACACAAGTTTTTCTATAGCTGTAATAATGAAAGACCCAGAGGATTCAGAGTGGGATTTCTTATCAACAAAAACATAAAAAAAAAGCTAGAATCAATTGAGAAAATAGAAGGCTACATAATAGGAGCTAACTTTCTATCAACAAGAAGCAAACTCTGTATCTACCAAGTATACCTGCCAT
>CAJVPT010001301.1:0-22137 GCA_910592055.1 Acaulospora colombiana
ATTGTATAATATTTTAAATACACAATAAAGATAAGCCATGTCAGCCTGACGGCGGATTAAAAAAAAAAAAAAAAAAAAAGAATATTTGATAAGATGTGATATAAAAAGGGTCTTGTATTATAGACCCAGAGCTTATAGATATAAGGAACATGAAAGGATAATACAGATGCAAATAATAGAATAGTAGGACTTTTTTTGATAACAAGTCACAAGGATGGGATTACTTACAAATGGATACTTTGATACATTGGCTCATGTAAAATGAATCCTGTAAATGATCTAATGTATATGTAATTGTTATATATATAGAAAGAATCTGTATATAAATACAACTACATCTTTATTGTCAATAGGCTTTGTTAATTCTAATAATAAAAAAAATATATATCAATAAATTTATTAAATATAATATATATAAAAAAGAATCTGTGGGTCTATAGCACAGTGATAGTGCTCCCAGGTCGCAATCACAATGTCCATAGTTCAATATCACATGAGGGCTATGTGAAAGATTTATGGAATGAAAAATCCTTCTATGACACAAAACACAATCAGGTCTCAGAAAACACTGATCATTTCCATTCCAGTTTTATACAAACAGGATTTTCCCATTTCCAGTTCTAAGCGGATTTTTCTCCCTATAAAAGGCACAATCAATATGACTGAACATAAACAAATCTGAGAAAAGTATCAAACTGGCAATAGCATCACATCCATCAAGAACTATTTGAAAGGTGTACTTCTCCTTTCACAAGAACTAGCAAGTCAAGCCTGGCAAGTTTGTTAGAAAGAATCCGGAAGAATTGAAGATCCAAAAATAGAGGTGTCTAGGTTTTCTAGATAGGTAGTAGTAGAAATTTAATCTGACTGGATATTTTCGGGCAACAAGCCATCTGGTAGATCCTTTAAAAGTAGGGTTCTAGGAATGTTTGTTAATATAAATGATAAAAATATGTATTTCCTGCAATTAAATTTGTAAATTACTTTATCAAGTTAATAAACGAGGCTGAGCTTTCCATTCTACATTATTATATATATAAAAAACTTAATTTTAGAGCAAAAAAACTCTTTTTATAAATCCCTCAAATCCTTAAAAATTTTTTTGTTAGAAAATTTATTCAAGTAAAGAGAAATATCTATAATTAAAGATACATATTCTTGCAATACCAACATATAATATTTATTTTAGCACAAAACAACATTTTGTGTATAACCCTAAAGCAATAGATTGTTGAAAAATATATATATACAACAACAACTTTGGCTTTTTCTTCTTTTTTAAGAAGAAGAAAAGAAACTAATATAAACTGATTTACAGCAAAAAAAAAAAGCCAATTTCAACTTTATAGTACTTATAGCCAGGCTAGTATGGATTGACACCTTTCTTGACACTTCAAAAAATTATAAAAAAAGTAGGTTTGCTTGATAAATCAAGCAAATCTCGAATTTCTCAAGACCTAGAAGAATATCAAAGCTTTTCAAGATCTAAATAGCCTAATATACATATTCTATCTTACAAATATCAAAACACCTAGCCAGAGTAATGTAAATATGTACACATATATAGATCTATTGTCAAAAAACAAGTTCAATAAAAATCTATTACAATAGTATAATAAGAGCAAATAGATTTGGCAAGATCCTCAATCATAACATTATCACAGGACATGATTGACATAAACAAAATAGCAGGGATTTATAATACAATATTATAAACTAGTGTAAATAAGTAAACAACACTAAATAAAGAAGGAATAAATAACATGTGTCTGATCAAAACAAAATCAAGACACAAATCAAAATAGGGAATTATTAAAATAAGAAACAAAACACATAAAAGATTTTTCCACTTCACATAACTTTAGCAATACTATGTGATTTATCTTTTATTAGCTACTCTTCATGTGCACAATGAATAAACCAGAGAAGATTCTACAAATAATAGATAAAAGAGAAAAGATACTATTAATACTCTAATTTGATTTGCAAAAAAGCATGATAAATATAATGAAGTATGGGCTACACAACAAATAGCTAGACAAGGACAAGCCACCATTCAAATAAAAGAAGAAGCACCAGTTCCAGAAACCTGTACAATACTTGATAGTATTATTGCAAGTATTTTAGGAGTAGACAAGATGATGTTTTATTAAAAACAAATCTTAATATAATATATAATCTACCTCTAACAGCTTAGAAAAAAAAAATAAGAGCATCTGCTTCAGCTATACATTGAAAATGAAGTTCTTGAAATAATAAAAAAAGAAAAAAATGTATTAAAAAATATAAAAACCCTTCTTTTGGAAATTGTCATTTAGATAGAAAATGATCTAACAGTAGACAATGAAATTATAATATCTAATGTTCAAGAATAAGAAGAGATAGAAGAGGAAATAAAATTGGAAATACAGAGAAAAAAGATCAAAGATCAAAATATAAATGAATGTAACTTATGCAGTACAAAAAACAGAGCTGGAAATCCCATTCAAAATCCATACTACATAAGTAAAAAAGAGTATATCGATTAGGAGCCATGACAGCAAACATTCCAGGAAGCTCAGAAAAGAAATTTAGAGCCTATCTGACAATGCCTTAAAACTATCTCAAGATAAATGAAACCTTCTTCATAAAAGTTTTATTAATGGCAATAAATAGCTGATTCTTCATTTCAAAAAAGAAGAAGATCTTCTTAAATATTTAGAAGAGATAAACAGAAAGAAAAAAGCCTTTAGTTTTTAATAACTAGAATCAGAAAAAGAAGAACATATGGATCAATTAACTATAGATAAGATGGAGAAAAAGATATTTCAAACCTACAATCCAGAAGAAAGCAAAGATGTATAATATGTAAGTTTAGTGGATATAAATCATAAACTCTCCAGAAGTTATATAAAAGAATATTTAAAAAGATATGGAGATGTTAAGAACATCGATATCTATAAATTAAAAATCAAGACTAAAGTAAAGGCCTATTTCAAGTGGTATAAATACTTTAAAACCAATCCTGAAAAAATATAAATAATGCCACTAGAAATAGAAATGACAAGAACAATCTTCACTAAAGAAAAACTAACTAATAAAGAAATAATGAGATTCTGATTGAATAAAACAAACACTTAGCCAGGCTCTTAGATACAAATAAAATACTCTCAAGTTTGATAGCTAGGGTACTTAATGATATAGAAGCTAAGGCCTATTATACATCAAGAAACTCTCATATATTGAAAAAACAAAACTTCACAGTAGTATGCTTTGCAACAAAAGAAGCACTAATAAGAGCTTGCAAGTAGTATATTTTCTTGCAAGAACTAAAACTATTCTGAAGTATAAAAGCCACAAAAGAAATTATAAAGGGTCCTAAACTTAAAGTTGAAAATTAAGAGAAAGACTGAGGCATAGAACAGTAGAAATGGATACTGAATCCATATCAAATTCATTATCAGATAGTGAATCGATAAGCTCTAATACAATTATTGAATATATGTAATCAACTAATCAAAAAAAAAAGTATCAAGGTCAGAATGGTAACACTCAACAAAGACACTATAGAATACTAGACTACCTAGTAATAGAAAGTAATAGAGTATCATTGGAAAACCCTAGAAATTCATCAGAGAACCAAAATAGGAGATAGTATAATAAATCAGAGCTTGAGGATGAGCAAGGTCCCTAAAGCTCATATTGATAAATCTGGAAAATTTGAATGGAAGAATTGTCAAGCTTGAAAGCAAATCAAGATTTAGCTAATAAAGAAGAGGAGGACCAGGATGGGTAAATTGCTTTTAAAATATTATACTAGTTGATCAAGATAAATATGGAAAGAAAGAGCCCAGTTCTTCTTCAACAAATATTTATAATAAGGGCAAAGTATGAATCTTAGATTCAGATTAAGCTGTAGAACAAGGTGATAATCTAAACATAAATAAATTATAATAAGTATATACTTTTTTGAGAAGCTAAAATATAGATAAGCAAATAAAGAATATAAAAGGGATAGAAGAAAATATTAAAAAAAAAAGTGGTAAAAATAGACATATACAACATCAGAGGTGTAAAAGACAAGACAAATCAATAAAGTCTTATTGAAGAGATACAGGAACAAGAATAAACATAATGGGAATATGCAAAACTAAGCTAATCCAAACCAATGCAAAATGGGCTTTTGGAAATCAAAAAACCTACAAGCATTTTTATGGTATCAATAAAGACATACTATTTGGAGCAAGGGTCAAACTCTTAATCAGGAAAGATTTGCAAAAGAAAATAGTATCGATAGAAGAAGAGAAAAGTTATATAATAGCAGTTAATATTCTCATAAAAAAGAAAAAAGTATGTATTATACAGATTTACATTTCTTCAGACAAACAATAATGCAAAAAGATACAAGTTAATTAGTTTTATCAAAAGGAAGCAGAAATAAAGCTTTCATATAATAGTAATAGGTGATTTCAATACTACCTATAATCTATCAAAAGATAGAACAACATCTTCTAAGGTTAGGTTTAGATCTTCTTGACATCTTGAAATTCCACTGTTCAACTTTCTGTATAAATAGGGCTTAATAGATACCCAGGTAGTATAGAAAGGCAAAAATAAAACCCCAATATGGTAGAATGCCACAAGCAGTAGTAGAATTGATTATATTTGAATATTATAGGGCTTAACAAGATATTTATTATTGCGATTTTATAATCAAAAAATATAAGAAGTCACAAGGAGTGATTATACTATATTTATAATTATTCTTCATTATGAAAACCTTTTTACAAGAAGTCCAACTATCAAACCAAAAACACAAAACAAAAGAAGAATTGATATTAAATGATTTTCATTAGAACAGTGCCAAACCTATTGAGAAAACTTGAATTATAAGTTTAAGATGAAACTGGAATCTCTTCTTCTAGAAGAACCTGAAGTAAATAAAAAAGAAAAACTCACAGACAAGATTTGGAAAGTCTTTGAAGAACAGATATATAAAGCAACTTTTAACAAGCTTGAAACTAAAAAGGTTACATTACATAAAGAAAAAAATAATAGATATAGTTTTGAATTTGTTAAATATAGAAAAGCCTTACAACTAAAGGAACTTCTCAAGAAAGCAAAAATCTTGAAAGAAATAAAAAAGCTACAAAACCTTTGCAAGACAGTAGAGAAATATAATGCCATTTATAACCAATATCATCAGATTGAAAATTATTATATGCAATATAGCATCTCCAACATGTCCTGGGTATTATTAAAAAAGGATATCCAAGATATAATAGAAGGTTTAAAGTTCATTAGTCAAAAACTTGAAAAAAAAAAAGACAAGAGATGCCATTAAAATCATATTAGAATAAAGATGTGATGATTAAAAAACAATAAAAGAAAAATGATAAGCTCCTTAACCAATAAAGAAAAAGTAAAATTATATTAGACAGAATCAAAATTAGATAAAGTGATATCGAATATATAATAATAGAAAAATATAAAATCGAAAAAGAAATAAGATGATATTATCTAGAAGCCATCAAGAGAAGAGAAACCAATTTTGATAACCTAACAAAAGATTGGAAAAAGAAGTACATGTTTAATAAAGCACACATAACTAGTCTAACAGAGAATTAAAAAAAATAAAATAAAATAAAATAAAATAAATAAATAAATAAATAAATAAAAAACTTAATTATAACTAGTGAATCTATAGCATAGGGATAGTTGCAATTACAAGGTCCAGAGTTCAATATCACCTAAGGACCAAATAAGAAAAATAATCAGGTTGCATAAAAATAGGACTTCTAGTCTTCTCATTAATCATCAGGTTGAAATAGATCTACTGTGAGGATTGCATAAAGAAAAGCCTTTGGTCTAGTTACACAATTTATATCTGCATATCCTTCTGAACTGAACAGAAAAAAAAATCTCAGGATCCCACTTTTAGGACTGCAATAATCATCTAATACTCTCTAATCAAAAACTATACCGGCAGACTCTAGGACCTAACTATTTTAGCTTGAAATATTTCAATTTAATGCTTGCTTAATTGAAGGACTTATCAAATAGAATTTGTTTGTAATATCACAGATTGTAACAAAGAGGATCATAATTCTCTCTGAGGTTTAAGTAAAAAGTATCAGAATATCTAAATGATTAATTAATTCTTGCAAATTCAATCTAGTGTATAAGTTAATATTAATATATAAAAGACTAATTGTAAAATTCACTAACTATACTAAATATCACTATTAAACTATTATCAATTACTGGCCTCTAGTTAAGTCTGCTTCATTTTTAGAGTGATGAGCAGATTTAACTAAAACAAGTTGCACTAGGTTATCATTAATCTGTATATATATAGAAATACTGTATATAGTTTGTATAAGATGATTGATATCATGCCAAAGGACCTAGTATTCAAGTTTAAATTAATTTTTAATAAAAGGTTCGTATCTAATACCAATTGCAGTTAACAAATAAAAAAAAAATAAATAAAAAACTTAATTACAACTTTTTTCACTAATTTTCTAACTACACTCAAAAAAGATATTCACAAAAAGTTTTTATACTTCTTGACTAACAAAGTCTTATTATTCTCTTTAAACCAACTTGAAATAACACTTCAAAAGTCTCCCTCTCTCTCTTGTAAACAATTTTCTTCAAATAAAAACATGATTTTTAGTGATCAAAACCATGAAACATCTTTTCTATCAATGGCAAAAAAGTTCTAAAAGGAAGAAGAGCTATAGTATTACCATCTATTCACTTATTAGAGAGACAATACAAAGCTCTTCTAATAATAAGAAACTTATCTTAAAGGTAACCATCCACTCTCTTGTTATGCTTGGGCTTTAAGAATTTTCTTTCTCAATTTTTTCTAGGAAATCTTATCTATCTCAGTCTAATCTTGAATCTTGAGTAGTATAAAGTTTCTCATACAATGATTAGTCAATAGAAAATATGTCAGTAAAAGAATGTAAACAAGCTTCCATTGATCATCTCATATGTTTGAATACATTTTCTCAGTATCCATAAGAATCTGGAATCTACTATAAGTTGCATGCCAGTTATATGAGTGGATATAGAATATAAAAATTATGATATCATTAGCTATATGAAAAGAACAAGGCTGGATTAGATTATCTTGGATAGACAATAACCTCAATTCCTCATTTCTTCTCTAGCAAACACTACTATCACATTTAGGACCAATATCTTTTTGAAAAGTTTTGATACTCCTATCTGCTTATTGAAATCACTTCTAATGACTAATTAAACAATATTATATTTCTTTGGACAAGACTTGACTTGAACATAACCCTTTTTTTTTAAAAAAAAAATTTTGGTTAAATACTAGTGAAGTTAAGGCTTTATATAAGTAGTCCTCAATTTGGTGATACTAGGTGCTCCAAGTGAATTTTTAGCATATTAGGTTCTTTTTTTATAGATAACAATAAGTTGTTTAGTGAGCCAGTCAATAGTTATACTTTAGGGAGTGTCAAAGTATAGAATAGAAAATTAATATAATACAAATTTTATATTTCCTGTTATTTTGTGATTTGTTTTTATAAGTATATATCTATACTAGATAATTATATAACTATCTTATTTTAATTGGGTGAGATGTAAATAGGTAGCTCTTTATACTATTTACTGATCTATAAATCTTTAAACAGTATAGATAGTTATTTATCCTGATTATCTTTAGGTCTCTTGCTTATTCAAATAAATCTCACTTACTTTGATATAAGGATAAGTTAGTATTTAAAAAAAATAAAAAATAAAAAACTTAAATATAGTAGTAGTAGGAAGTTAGAGTTATGACATATAATAATAGTCTTTATAGATAATATTATATGGATAGTATGATCAAAGAAAGATATAGAAAAAATATTAGAAGAAGCAAAAATATTTTATAAGATAAATAACTTCTAGATTAATAGTAATAAATCAATCCTAGTTACTATTAATAATTTCAACTGGTATTTTGAGAAAGTTCAAGCAGAAGTCATTAATAAAGTAGTAAGAGAATTGAATAGAACTAAATAAGCAAGATTTTTGGGGATCTGAATAGGTAATCAAAGATAGCTATCAAGCTTAAAGAACAGATGCTTAAGAAAATAAACATGTATATCAGAGTTTTAAAAAACAAAAAGCTAATAAACAAACAAGCTCTTTATATTTTGAATAAAGTGCTAATATCAAGAATCAAATTTAGAATATAATACATTATACTACCTTGAAAGATATATAATATCTTAACAATGATATAAAAAAAACTGTTCAAAAATAAGGTTATGGTATATTAATCAATATCAACAGTATAATACACTATTTCAAAATTTATAAATTAAAGAGTGTTTGAATATTACAGAAAGAAAGTCAGATAGTAGAATTGTGCAATCAATTAAATAATCCAAAACCAGCTGAAACTATAACAATTATTAAACTTAAACAAGCACAAGTCAAATACTAGGAGCCTATTAATATACTTACATATAACTCACTGAATAATTTTTTAGAAAAGAATAACTTCTTACTGCAAGTATTGAAGCTGATCAAGGATATAGGCATAACCTTTCAAAATTAGAAATAAATAATATTTTTTAATGGAATCAAGGAAATAGTTCAATTAAAGAATACTTGTCAGTAAAAAAGTATAAAAAAGCAATCTCATCACTCAAAAACAACAAACTGATATATAGTATATAAACCAGCTAGTTGATTATAAAACAAGAGAGATATAAAACTGACAAATGTTTCAACTTTTATAGAAAACAAGCAAAGGATTTATTCCAGGATAGTGCTTATCTATAATTGAGATAATTCAGGAAAATAGATTAAAACAGTTTATATAATTCTAAAAAGAAGAATGGATGAACTAGAATCTAGAACATCTATTCTCAATTTAAACTTTGACAAATGATATGGGTGGTTGCAAGAAGTGAATTTCAATAGCAACAGATAATTTAGAAAAAATTGATTCTAGATAATATTAAAAATGATCTTAAAATACAACACTTTGAATATGTCAGCCCCATTAAAAATCAAGAATCAAAACTAGCCTAGTGTTAAGGTTGCACAAAAGATACAAAAATAGAAAACTGATGTATAAACAAAACAAGTATAAAGAAAATACATATAGTTTCTTATTTCAATGCAAGAAAATCTATTAAAAGAGATCAATTACTAGAAATTCCAAGTTTCAAAGAAGCATTGGAAAAACAATATATAATAACTAAGTAATTATTTAGAATAAAAAAATATTACAAGTTGAAGTAGAGAATTAGGAAGTAAATATTATTAAAGATCATATTAAAGAAGGTGTCTATTAATCCTATCTAATTAAAATATTTAAAGATAACAAAAAAAGAAAAGAACTAATAACTTTTTACTCTGACGATTACTTATAAACCATAAAAGTACAAACATAAAAATGGATATAACATGGATATAAATAGAAGAGACAAAAAGAGAAAGCAAGTTTCAAACTGGAATAGATGATTGATCTTTATCCATTAGCATAGAATTAATAGTGATAGTAACTTATATCACTAGTAGCTCTAGTGGATAGCAAGATCAAGATTTTTATAGATAGTCAAGCTTATATCTCAAAGTAAAAAACTATAGAAAAAAGAATCTCAGAATTATTTATAAAAAATGGTTAAAAGAATAAAACTAGTCCTTATAAATAAAGATAGATTCCTAAAGAGAGAGACAGGAACAAAAATCAAATGTCTTACACTAGGAATTATTAAAATTTTTAAATTAATAGCTATAAAAAAACTATTTATAGTTGTTCTCTATTATTTAAATTATTGATTTATAGCATTTTTAGACTTTTGTTCCTATTAAAGTGAAGAACTATGAATTTTGATTCTCAAAAAGAAATATAAATAATCTATGAAATTTTATATGCTAAATACTTTAGAAACCCATCACTATCTATAGGTACATATATTAAATCTTGAAAAGAAAAATAAGTTGGATTTCAAGCTTATCAAGATTAAGGCACATTTTAACATTTAGTATAATGAAACTTGCCAAAAAAAGTACTAAGGTTTTCAGTAATTAAATGAAAAAACTTGGTCTCACCCAAGATCATTACAGAAATTAAATAGCAAAATATAAAGTTAGATATCCTTATAATTCAAATTATAAAAAAAATAAATAACAAAGTAATGGACTATCAATAGACAACTTAAGATAGAACTAAAAGAAGATATGATTAGTAAATTTAAGACCAACACAGATACACATGGAATCTAGTATAGAAACAATTTAAGAATAGATATACATAAACCACCTCCTTTAAGAGCTCACAAAACAAAAGCTTTCTTATTAAATTGACCAATGATAATTTATCAACATTAATTAAGCTAGTTATAAGAAGATTGGATCTATATAAACAAGTGAAATGTATTATATATGACCAGAAAGAAAAAACAATAGAATACTTACTAGAATATCAGACTTACAAGACTCAATGAAATGAGGTATGACAAAAAGAAATAGAAGGAGTTTTGAAAGGATTTAGAAAGCTTTCAAAAAAAAAGAAAAAAAAATCTAAATAGAAATGGTTAAACTTAATAATAGATAATAGGATAAAAATAGGAAAAATTAATAAATACTGTAAATAGCAAAACTGATAGAAAGGATTACAGAAACTAGTCAGAATACATTCAGCTTTTGTATGGGATTAATAGAAGAAAAACTAATTACAAAAATAATGGATTTGAAGTGTTGCAGTAAGATAATTAAAAAAGAGACAAAAAAATAGATAATAAAAATACAGAAAAAAATACATATCACTTTTGAAAGAAAATATGGAATACAAAATAAGAAAAAGTGATTAAGGAGAAGCAAATATCAGAAATCTGCAAATGCAATATAATAAAAATATCATTATATCTATGGAACCAAGAAAGAAAGAGCAAGAATATAGAAAGTCAATCTAATAAAAAGTTGATATATAAAGAAAAAAGAATCGAAAACAAGAAGTTGAAAAAAAATTCTATTAAATAGTGTGATAAAGTAATTGGATTTTTATTTCTATCAGAGCTCAAAAGAGTAATATATAGTAGTAACTTGTGACAATGATATTAGAAGTTGGAAGGATCTTCATATAAACCTATAATGAAGCAATAAATTACTTTCAAAGATGCACTTAAAGAAGTAATATAACCAAAATGAATAAATTAGTTAGATAATTAACTTTATCATTTTATTAAATATGTATAACCTATAAATATTTAATAAAGTATATATAACTAACCTAATAGAAAGTAAAAAAAAAATAAAATAAAAATAAAAAACTTAATTGTAATTAAAGATGTGTTTCTTCAAAATAATAGAATATGGCTAACTATATCTATATTCTGAAAATTCAATCTAGATTTAAATAAAGCTGGATTAAGTATAGTAGAAACTCAAAAACATTTTTATCAAAGATATATTTAGAACTCTTAAAAAAATTGAATATATTTGACATCAAAAAATAAATTTTTGACTTTTCAGTAAATAAACAAGAGTATAAAGCTTATAGAGAGGCCAACAGAGTCTGTTACTTGCTAAAAAAGACTTATCACAGTTGGAATACAAACATTAAAGACAAACTTATACAAGTGATCAATAAACTTTGCTTTTTATGCAAGAAAGCAAAGGATTGAGGTCTTATAGCACTTCAATTCATAGAGGAAGTTCAAGTACAGCTCAAGAATATCTTCAACATTGAATACAGTATATATCAAGAATAGTCTATAAAAGAAAAAGAGTTTACATATTGTCGTGGGCTAACCTAGTAAGTCCAGCACTAATCCGTAGCATCTTGCATAACCTAGACATTATACAAATACTCACAAAAAAGAGAACACCTCCTATAAAAATACTTAGGGAAGGTAGAGACATGGTGATTGACTTAACTGAAGGTAAATATCTCTTTATTGCATTCTGTTTCTTTGATATATCACTAAATCTTATCTCTATTCCCAATAAGGCTGTTTTCCTAACACATTCAGCTCTGTATTCTTGGTATACATTTGTAAGTATTTATACTTTTCCAACTAATAATAGACTATCTACTTTATAATCGGCTATACTAACTTTAAGCTTTGCTAAACTTTCCATACTTTGTCAGATACATATAATTCTCTTATCAGTATCCAAGTCTTATCTATAGTTTCTTACCTTGTGATACTCAATCTTTTATACCAGACTTTCAGGTTTTTAGATTCTAAGCCATTATATATAAATTGTATTACTTACGTGATCCATGACAATATCAAGAGCCAGATCAATAAAGTGCTTGAAACAAGATGTGAAAATCTCAAAAGCAACCAAAAACAAATGTTATACTCTCTGCTAAATCAAAAAAGACCCAAAATAACCTTAGATTAGATTATAATTAGAAACTAAGATAAAGAAGAATATATAGTTACAAATCCACAAACAATAAAACAAGTGGTAGAAAACTATTACCAAAAAGCTTTCAAGCAATGAACAATTAACTATAAAAGCTTTGGTCCTGAATGGAAAAGAGAATATCAAAATAAATTCAACATGATAATTCCTTTTATAGGAAGAAATCACAATGGAATAGATTAAGACAATACTAAGAAACCCTTCTAAAAAGAAAGTACCTGGTTCATTATATATTAGTTATAAAATACTTAAAAACCCAAGTCTTCAAAGAAAAAAGATTCTCAAACAATTATATGATCAAAAAATTAAGGTGAATTATATATCAAAAAATAAAAAAAGTAACATCTATTCAATATCTAAGCTAAAACTATAAAACTGTAGTTTAAGTAATACAAGATCAATAATATTGTTAGAAACAATAAAAAAATACTTTATTAAAATACTAATCAATAGATTTGTTAATATATGTAAAAAGCATAAAATCCTATAAAGACCTAATTTTACTGGCTTATAAGGAGAAAGTACAGCTTAATCTATTAAACTTTTAAACAGTATCTGTAAAGAAGTTAGAGTAAAGAAAAAAAAACTATGAATCCTTTTTCAGAATATAGCTAAAGTATATGATACAATTGGTCTCAAGATATTGAAAAGATTCATAAATAAAATCTATATTCTAGCTATTAGTAAACAATTGATTATATATCTCTTTAAAAACAGAAAATGCAGAACAATTTTTTCAACAGAGCTTTTAGATTCAATTATAGCTGGTAATGGAATAGACCAAGTAAAAACAACTCCATCTCTAATTTGGAGAATTTTCTATGATCCATTATTATGCAAAATACAAGAAAATCCAAACTATGGATACAAAATGAAAGAAGAATAGATATAAGACTTTCAAAAGTCATATTTAAAAAAAAAACTTTCTCTAAAACAAGTAATAATAATATATAAAGATATTATTACTTAAATTGTCAAATTCAAAGTTAATATAGAATGTATTTTGAAAGATACCAGACAATTCTACCAGGCAAATTATTATAAATAAATAGTGAAAAATCCATTTTTCTGATCTTCAGCACAAATTCAGGTATAGATTATATAGGAACAAACAAATTAATAGTCAAGAAATTAAACAAATATGACCAAGCAAGATTCTTGAATATTTGATTAGGAAGAAGACATAACAATTAAAATACTATTAATCTACTTAAAACAAAGATCAAAACAGTAACCCAGGCAATTAATAACAAAGTCTAATAAAAAACCATGCCAAATACATTATCAATAGAGTTTTAATTCCTTATATAGAATATAGTATATAGCATATACACTTGAATGAGAAAGTTTGCAATAATCTAATAGCCATATATAGAAAAGCTTTAAAAAAAAGCTCTAATTTGTAAAATAATACCAAATAGTTGCATATTCAATATACAAATCTATGGGCTCAAAAATATATAAGAAATCCAACTTGAAAGTTATATAACAACACTATTCTATCAACTAAATAAAAGTGAAGCTTCAGGAATTGCAACAGTCATTTGACTTAAACAAAGTCCACTCAAATAGTGAAAGTTCAAAAACATATTTGATGATTTAGTAGAAATCAAGACAATCGAGAAAAGTAATCTTGCTATTGCAACTTTGGCTATAACAAAGAGACTACAGATTATATATAACAATAGAAGATAAAAAAAGATCTTTGATATCAAAGAGATATCATATATATCAAGACAATTATAAATGATAAAAAAAAATATATGAAAACTATCTCTTCTATAAAAAAAAAATATTATTATTTCTGGATTAGCTAATCAAATACAACTAAACTAACAATAAGAGAATAGAAAATAGTTCAAATACTTGTAAAGGTCCTATTCTGTAAAAAACTTGAAATAGATATATCAAAGTCAATAAATTCTTAGGCAATGAGTTTAATATACAAAAAAGTTATCTTTATTAAGATCAAGAAGCAGCTTTTTTATATATTTTAAAGTAGCACAAGATAAATATAAAATACATAGGACTAAAAATACATAAATCATATGGCTTATGGTCCAGACAACTTATGTAATATATAGCTAATCATAAATGAAAAATAAGAGAAAAGGAATAAAATAAAAAGAAATGATTGGTACCTTATTCACTATATTCTGATAGTCAATTACTATTTATAGCAAACAAATTCAAATAATCTATGTGGTGTAATTGTGATGTTATCTTGACATTATGATGTCAGCTCAGCAATCTCAGCAATCTATGCAGTCTCAACAGTTCCAGCGAAAGTGGGGTAGTAGGCTCAGATTGTTATATTCTTCCTCTCTTAAGAGTGAGATGTCCTTGTCTCTTCAAATTCTTTCACTAATTGCATTGTATTGATTAATTTATCCTTGAAGGTTCAGGTAATATCATGGAGGAGATATTCTACCCATTTGACTAGGTATTAAATTTTCCTACGGATGGTCTTTTTGTCCAAGATAGCTTCAACTTCATATTTCTCTTGTTTATTATCAGAGTAGATGACTAGTGGTGGTGAAATTTCTAAGAGAAAATTATTAGGTAATAGTTGATATGGTTTCAACAGAAAGATATAGAATATGGAATGAATTTTTATGCTAGATGGTAGATTCAATTTGTATGCAGTCTGGGAGATTATTTCACTGATAGTGTAAGGTTCAGCATATTTTGATGTTAATTTCTTGATGAGTTGGTGTCGATCTATAGATGTATTAATGTTCTTCTTGTTAAGCAGAACCTGATCTTCTAGTTGGAATGTGAAATAGTAGTGGTGTTTATTGGTATACTTCATTTGTTATTTCTAGGCTTCTCTGAATGTGTCCTTGACTAATTCAATCATGATATTCCAGTGGTATAAAAAATCATTCACAGCAGATATGTTGGTTGTTGCAGTTGTTATCATGGTAATCAGAAGGATTAAATATTGTTCACAGTCTAATTCAAAGGGTATGAATCCAGTAGAAACTTGTTTTGAGTTGTTATATACGAATTCAGTGGCCGGGAGGTATTCATCCTATTGGTCTTGTTTATAGGTGAAGTAGGCTCTAAACATTTCTTCTAATATTCTGTTCATTCGCTCAGTTTGCCCATCTGTTTGAGGATAAAAGGCAGTAGATATGATAGTCTTGGTTTCTAAGTGTTTGAATACAGCTTGTCAAAATTGGCTAGTGAACCTTGCATCTCAGTCTGATACAATAGTCCTTAATAATCCATGGTTTCTGAAAATGGTATTAAAAAAGATATTGGTAACTTCTAGTGCTGTGACAGATGTGTACATAGGTTGAAAGTATACTTACCTAAAGAGGTGGTCTACAAACACAACAATAGCATCATATTCTTGTCTTGTCAGAGGCAATTGTATAATAAAATCCATGATGACTTCTTCCTATCACTTGATAGATATTGGTAATGGTTGGAAAAGTCTAACAGATTGTTGATTGCTAGCTTTGTTTCTTTGGCAAGTGTCACAAGTCTGAATATATTTGCAAATGTCTTTCCCATCTTTGGCAGTAGAAGGTTTTTATGATGTTCTCAGTGGTCTTGTTAATTTCCAAATGTTTAGCGGCTTCTATGTTATGGTGCTCTCTAAGGATGTGGGTACAGATGCATTTGTTAACAAGGATAGCTAAATAGTGTCTTTCTCAAAGATATTTTCTTTGGTTCTCTTAGATAAAGTGTTTGGCACGATTCTTTTTTTGTTTCTCAGCTTGCTCAGGGTGTTGTAATGTGTTAAGAATGGTAGCAAAATATTTGTCTTGTTGGTAGGCTTGCAAGAAAGTTTGATCATCAGTAAGGGTGACAGAGAGTATAGTAATAGAGGCAAGGTGTGGTTGTCAGGACATCAACTATAACATTTGTTTTTCCAGGCTGGTAATTAACTATGAAGTTGTACCTTTGAAGGGTTTCTAATCAGCAGGCTTATTTTCTTGACAAGTTGGATTGGATCTTGATATACTCTAATGAGATATGGTCAGTGATGATGGTGAACGGTTGTCCTTCCAAATACATTCTCCAAGTTCTAATGGTATGTACAATGGATAGCAATTTCTTTTCATTAATAGTATAATTTTGCTCAGCAGAAGATAATTTCTTAGATTCATAGGTAACTGGCTGTTCTCCATTTTCTTGATCTTGTGTCAAGACAGCTCCAATTATAAAGTCTGAGGCATTGGTTATTACAATGAATAGTTTGGCAGGATCAGACAACAAAAGGACAGGTGTGATAGTCAGCTTCTTTTTCAAGATGTCAAAGGTATTATGGGCTTCGTTGGTCCATTCAAAGGCTTTATCTTTGTGAAAAAGAGCAGTAAGGGGTGTGGCTATTGCAGAAAATCCAGATACAAACTTGTGATAGTAGCTTGCTAGTCCTAGAAAGGATTTAACTTTTGAAGCATTGGTGAGTGTAGACCAGTTGTTAATGGCTTTTACTTTGCATGGATCAATAGTTATTCCTTGATCAGAGATGAAATGTCCTATATATTCTACTCATTGTTGGAAAAGTTCACCTTTACTGACTTTAGCATACAGGTGATATTTTCGGAGAGTTGTCAATACAGTTCTCAGATATTGCAGGTGCTCAGTTTTTGTCTTGCTGTAAATCCAGATGTTATCTAGGTACATGATTACTAATTCATTCAGGTATAGACAGAAGATATCATTCATCAAAGTCATGAAAGTGACAGGGGCATTGATCAATCCAAAGGGAAAGACTAAGAATTAATAGTGTCTATAGTGGGTTCTAAAAGCAGTCTTGTGGATGTCTTCTTTTTTGATATGAATTTGGTAATAACCAGAGTAGAGATCAATCTTTAAAAAATCTTTGGCACCAGCTATTTAATTCATTAATTCCTCTATATATAGTAGTAGGTACCAATTCTTGATAGTGACCTTGTTTAAGGCTCTGTAATTCACACAAAAGTATAATGTTCCTTCCTTTTAATGCATAAAAAGAACAGGGGCACCAAATGGAAAGGTGTTGGGTCTAATGAATCCTTTGACAAGGAGGTCAGCAAGTTGTTTCTTGAGTCTATCCATCTTCATATATGAGAGACAATAGATAGGTTTGGAGAATGGTTCAGCTCCAGGTAGCAAATCTATGATGTGATCAATAGTTCTTCAGGGTGGCAACTTATTTGGCAATTCAGGAGAAAATATATCAACAAATTTTTTGATTACAGTAGTAAACTTGGTTTTCTTGGGCATGACTTTTTCAGTGGTGATGGCACAGATGATCAATAATTCTTCGGTAGATGGAATTTTTGCAAATTGATATCTGGAAATAAAAAGAAATTGGCACTCGGGTTCTTGCTTAATTCTGTATAGGCTAGCATTGATAGTGATAGTGCATGGTTCATATTGAAAGGTGAGGGTGTTGCTTCTTTAATTGATATTAGGATTGGCATGATACAATCAGGGCTTTCCAAGTATGGCATTATATCTTTGCAGGCTCAGAACTTAAGCAGAGATCCCAGTGATGTGGTCGGTGTCTAACTCTAGTTGCTTGATATTGACTTCAATGGTAACTTCCTTCTTTCTTCTATCAGCAAGTTCTATGGTGAATGGGATGGTGTTTTTTTGTGACAACTGTTGTCTTGCAGCAAACTTTTCATCAATAAAATTCTTTGATATTCCACTATCCAGGAGGATCTAGACCTTGTGTCCATTAATTTTCCCATTGAAACATAGCAACTGTTCCTTGTTTTCTTCTATCTAAATAAATTCAGCATCTGAGATATATAAGGTATCTTCAATATTGTTTACCTTGGCTTTTGGTGGACTTCTGCATTTGCAAATAATGTATCCTTCCTTCCTACAGCTGTAGCAAGTAATAGTTCTTCTTTTAGTATTGTTGTTTCTTCTAGAGTATTGAGTGTGGTTATTGTGATTGTGATTATGTCGTCAGGTTTCAGCTTGATCCAATTCAGCAGGATGGTTTTCTTTATAGCAGTTGTTGTTGATTGGTAGTCTTCTTGCAGTATTTCTTCCGTTGGCAGAGTTTCCAATTTCAAGCATGGTGGTGTTATACCTGATTGCTAATTTCCATGTATCATCCAATGTTTCAGGTGCTTGGTAACTCACTTACATACATGTTGTAGGCTTTAGGCCATTAATGAAATAGACATCTTGATTCAATTGTCCCATGGTATCAATTTGGCTTACTATATTTCTAAACTGGGTAGAGTACTCTTGGATAGTTCCTATTTGGCACAGGTGTTTAACTGGGTACATAGATATTGCTAGTAGTGAGAAGGCTGGAAGGTATTCTTGAGCTCCTTCTTGAATTCATTCCAATAGGGGAAGACAGGTGAAGTAAAATCTTTGATCTTATTAACAAACCAGTGTAGGGTGGTATTTTCAAATCTTATGGTAGCATAGTGAATCATTTGTCCTTCCTCAGTGACTCCTTGGGCTCTCAAGATGTTCTTTGTTTGGTACAGTCAAATTTCAACATTTTCTCCTGGTTCTTCTTTGAAGGTGGGAATTCTCAATGTGATCTTGGGTATGGTGTTTGAAGAGGAAGAGGAACTATCTGTGGTAGTCTTCACTTTGCCCTTGTCTTCCTTTATTCCTTTAATCATAGTAGCCATGGTATTGTTAAACTGTTGTATAAAGTGTGTGAATTGTTCAGTATTCATTTTGATAAAGTTTCAAGTGTATATATGTGTGGCAAGAGAGGGAATGTCTTGTTAGTTCGCTGCTACCAAGTTGTAAAAAACTTGAAATGGATGTATCAGAGTCAATGAATTCTTAGGCAATGAGTTTAATGTATAAAAAAGTTATCTTTATTAAGGACAAAAAGTAGTCTTTTTATATATTTTAAAGTAGCACAAGATAAATATAAAATACATAGGGCTAAAAATGCATAAATCATATGGCTTATGGTCTGAACAACTTATGTAATATACAGCTAATCATAAATAGAAAATAAGAGAAAAAAAATAAAATAAAAAGAAATAATTGGTATCTTATTCACTATAGTCTGATAGTCAATTACTATTTATTGCGAACAAGTTCAGATAATCTATATAGTGTAATTGTAATGTCATCTTGGCATTATTATATCAGCTCAATGATCTCGGTAATCTCAGCAATTTCAGCAGTCTCAACAGTCCTGGCAAAAGTGGGGTGATAGGCTCAGATTGTTATATATTTCAAACTAATATATAAAAACCAAAACAAAGATTACAGAACAACAAAATCTGTTAAAACAGTTTTACTGAATCCTAAAATAGACTAAACATAAACTTCAAATGATAAAAGTAGTTCCTAAAACTGATAAGTGAAAAATAAATTGGAGAGTTTTGATCAAAACAACAAGAACTACTATAAAAAAAGTTAAAATACAAATTAGAAAAGTACTTTTCACACTATATCAACTTATCTACAATTCTAATATAAATAGTACTACTTGTCATCTCTATACATCTAAACAATTAATGATTTCACATATAGTCCAAACCTAGTTACTATTACAACTAAATAGGCAAGAAAGTATTAATAAAAAAAATATATTTACATTTCCAAAAAATCTTCTAGACTGATAACTCACAATATTAACAAATTAACTAAGTATTATATATTTGTTAGAATCAGAAGAGATTGAGATACAAATAGAGAATTGAGAAATCAAACTAATTAAATAGGTTGTACAATTAGAGAAGCATATGACAAATCTAATAAAGAGTCTTAGATCCAACTATAAAAGTAATATAAAGCAATTTACTTTTTTTATTGATAGATTTTACAAGCAATGTACAAAAATGAGGACGAACTTGAAATAAATCTTGCATAGATTCAAACTAAGAATAATATAATAATAAATCAATTCTCAGTAGAAACAACATCATGATCATCAGCTACAAGAGACAAAATTCTAGTCATACTTACTGCAATCTTTATAATATCCAAAAATAGAAAAGCAATCATATATAAAGATTGTAATGTAGCTATCAAGATATAGAAGTCAAACTAGTCACAAAAGTTTATTTTTATAAGAAAATGAACTAAAATAATCAATTGGTTACTATGGAACTAAATCAAGGATCTAGTATAAAAGAAAAACATTTACCTTATACTTGAAAAGATCTAGACTATCAAGACAATAAGTTCAACAATATAGAAAATAGATTAGCAAAGCAGGCCATAAGAGAAAATCCTTTGATTTGATAATAAATATCAGATTTGGATCAAGTTTCATAATAATAGCCTAGAAGAAACATATTATTGATATCAGTATTAAAGATTTCCTTAAAAAATAAACCATAATGAAAATAGAACTAGCCTAGATTGAGCAAAACCATATTCAAAACTGATGAATATGTCCTAATAAAAGAATTGACTGGCAAATTTTCTGAAGACAATTCAATCTATACAATATCTTTTATACCTTCTTTAGCATCAACAAGAATAAGAGTTTTTTGATAAATCTAATCCATGATGAGCTTTCTACCTTTCAAGTAATACAGAAAAGAAAATTAGACTTATATTCAAATATAATATGCTTAATATGCAAGTTGCAAGAGAAAACACTGAAATATCTCTTTGAATGTTTCAAGACTTAGAATAAAAGATCAATTATATAAAACAAATCTTAAAGTAAAATTCTTCAATACATTAGAAAAACAAAAGACCTATTTGATAGGAATCAGGCAAAAGTTAAAAAAGTAATAAGAAAATAAATCTAAAACATTAAACAATAGGATAAAGCTTATATAATATAGTCTGGATCTTTATACATAAAGACAAGATTAAGCTCCTGGAAGAGCATCTCTAGGTTCTCAATATTCTAGCAACAATAACACAAGAGGCTATTGATAAATATTATAAAAAAATAAAAAAGACCTTCAAAAAGGAAGTCTGGAATTTCACAATAGCATTATTATTGAATAAGAATAAAATCAAGAAATTATCAGCAAGCACAAAAAATTTAGAGCACCAACTAAAATAATAGATTAAGTTTTCAAGAAAGCCAACTACTCCTCTATTCTTTTTTTTAGAAATGTAATAGAAAAAGAAGAAAACTCAGAACAAATAAAGTCACAAAGCAATATAGTAGATATAATAAGTAGTTAGATATCCAAAGGTTTTAAATGGTTAAGTTTTTAATCACAGTTAGAACTTTGGAAGATTTATAATGATGAGCTGTAAGCAATAATTTGAATGGCTAAAAGATAATTCAAGCCACAAAGGGAGCAAAATATTATTCTCTAATTTGTATCTAAAGAAGGTTAAACTTTGTAAATGAGTGAGTCAATATGTAAAAGTTATAGTTTATGTAAATATACAAATATATTTACAATAAAATAAACAAGCTATATTGGCCTAACTGCAGGTTAAAAAAAAGAAAAATTAAAAATGGGTTTTTAAAAAAAAAGACAAAAACAAAAGTCATATGTTCTTTACTAGAAAATATTAAAGTTTTTAAATTAATAACTAAAAAAACTATTCACAATTATTTTTTATTATTTATATTATTAATTTATAATATTTTCTAACTTTTGTTTCTATTAAAGAAAAAGTTATAAATTTTGTTTTTCAAAAAAAAATATAAGTTATTTGCAAAATTATATATTATATATATATTTTTTTTTAACAAAAAATTTTTTTCTGCTGATCCTCTGATTACACACTAAAAAGATGTTCACAAGAAGTTTTATATTTTTTTGCTAATAAAGTCTTTACACTTTCATTAAAACAACTTGAAGCTTGTCTTCATGTATT